>VYZR01043867.1:57777-69406 GCA_013400675.1 Oxylabes madagascariensis
TGCGATGAATAGTTTTTGTTCCCCATATGATCTCTGCCGAGCTCTTCCGTGAACCAAGGAGCCTTTTCTTAGTGGTAGTCTGGAGAGATCTCCCTTCTTAGCCCTCCTTGCAGGCTGTAGGAAATACTCATGGCTCCCTTTCTTCTAAACACCCTCACCCAATAACCTTCCTTCTCTGTGTTATGCTCATGTTGCAGAGTAGCTTTGTCTAAGTGGGATGAAGAGTGACTTTTATAGAGGAGATATGCTGTCAGACTCTCTTTGTATATTTTCACCATGTAGGTCTTAAAAAGACATGAATGCCTAGAATGGTATTTTTCTTGCAACAATAAAATAATAGTTTCTAAAATAATAACCTAGGCAGGTACCCCTTTAATTCTATCCAATTGAAGAGTTGCTGTAGCTGTAGCCAAGTGCAAAGGGTAACAGAAACACCAAACAAGGTCACGAGTGTGTGGCTGGATGAGATCAGAAAGTGTAAAGCAGCGGACAGTGACTAAAATTGTCACTGTTCTAGTCTAGGGGACCACAGCTTCAGGTTAATTACATAAGTTGCCTGCTTGCCCTATACATCTCCGCACTTCTGAGAGACACCTTTAAGTTGTTTGAAATTTGCTTCAGAAGATGTTCAAGCACTTTCAGGCTGTTGTATTCCTGCAGCTTCTAAAAATCAGTTTTGAAAAGCCAGCAGATAGAGCTGGAGAGATAGTTAAAGATTTGTTTAAAGGGCAGGAAATCCAGATAAGCTGCGATGCCTTAGCAACATCATATAGTTCAGGTCTTTACCCAGCTGCAGCCCTCTGTCATGAGCCAGCATCCCCACATGAGTCATCCTCATTATGTTTTTGGAGGATGTTCTGTCCTTTCCCTTCCCCAATTTCCCCATCATATCTGGACTTCATCTGCCCCACTTCTACAAATTCTCTCTCTCTCGTTTTCAATATTAGGTAATTCCCAAACCGGAAGGTTTTGGTTTTGTAGACTTAAAGCTGACCCATGTGCTCTTCCCAATTAGTAACACTACTAGCAAAAAGCAAACAAACTCTAGACAAAACTGCCCTTCACAGCCTTGACAAATATGGAACCTCATGTCATCCCATCCCTGAAATTACTGCCTTGCTGATAGGTGCAGTTCTCAGAGAGCAGCTAATGGAAAGGAGGGAAGGACTGAACTCATGCAAGGGAATGCCGAGGAATTAAATCTCCTGCCCATGAGCTCCTGTGTGAGGTGGAACAAGTTATTTGAGCCCAGCTTCCCACATGTAGCCACCATTTTATTTTTCTGTGACTTTGGACTCTGTGATCTGATTTGCAGAAGATCCTGGATGCAAACAGTCAATGGATTTAATCCTTTACCTAGCTGAAGTCCTTGTCATTTTAAGTACTCTTAGAAGTAATGTAGGGGGATAGTGTCTCAAACTGAATATCTTAAGTGGATACTTAGCTCTAATGACTCAGATTCTCCCTTTTAAATAAAGGTAGTAAAACTTCTTCACCTCAGGGTGTTGTGCACATTAAGTAAGCCCCATTTGTAAAACAGTTAGGTATCACAGCGATAAAGGAAACAAAATTTTTTATAGGGTCCTGTCTGAACTACACACTGAACACTGCACTGTGAATCTGTGCACTGACCAAAGAAAAAGCACCAGTGCTCAGTCTGTTCATACATTGTGTACTATCCTTTCCACTATAAGAAGCTTTTATTCTGTTACTCTTAAATTGCATCAATTGTTGCATTACTGTTATGAAGTATACTAAGCGAGTGCTGTTTATTTTTTCCCTATTTCTCTCAATACATGGATCGCCATTGTCCTACAGAAGTTGTCAAAGTAAAATTTAACTTATTCTAATTTCTTGTGGTGCAAATTCAATGTGAAGTAGCAGTCAAACATTCTCATATATCATTTATTAGTCTATGAATAAACATTCAATATATGTTTCTGCTCTTAATAATATTGCGAAAAACTATTCACTTTCTACAGCTGCGCAATTTGTAGGCATGTATGATTTGTTAACATGCTCCAGGGATGNAGTAATGACTCTGTAAGACCCAGTTTCTTGAGGCTGCAGATCCAAACACAATTTCAGGAGTAAAAATCTGAAGAGATGTTTCTGACAGCAGAGTTCACTGTCAAAGCACACTGTTCATTGGATTTTCACCACAGGTTTGATGTTTGTGGTGCAGGTAAATATGCCTCAGGCTAGCTATCAAAGAGTACCTGTCTAGCTGAGTAGAGAGAAGTAATCATTTTTGGGCTTGATTTAGTCAAGCCTCATTAGTATGAAATGTATAAGGTATTGGAAAGGCCTGTTTGCCTTGTGTGATGGCAAAAAAAGACCAGACCTCTAATTCAAATTCAGACTTTTACACTGTAGAGCCTTCTATGACAGTAGACATGTCCTTTCTGTGTAATGCGCTTGAATGTGAAGGTCTTTGGGACATCCGAAAGCATTATTTCCACATTTGTATTTTAAGCATGATTTTATGAAATTTCCTAGATAATTCTTACGAGCCTTGTCTGTAGTGTTAAATGCATTTGTAATTGGAATGTGTGGTCAGTTATCTATCATGTTTCTACTATGCAGGGATTAAAGACTAACATCTGTGTGTTAATTGGTGTTCTCCTTTTCTACAGACAGACCCTCGTTCCACAGATTACCCCTATTATTCAGACTATGCTTCTCTAATTATGCCACCTTGTTCTAAGTTGGAAGTCAGGAACTTCACAAAAGCATTTCTGCCAGTTGTGTATTCATTGATTTGTATCATCGGCCTCTTTGGTAACATCATTGTGGTGATGACCTTCGCTTTATATGAAAGAACCAAGTCCATGACGGATGTGTACCTCTTCAACATGGCCATAGCAGACATACTGTTTGTTCTTACTCTTCCACTATGGGCAGTGAATTATGCTGCTGATGAATGGATTTTTGGTGATTTCATTTGCAAAATGTCTAGAGGTATCTATGCAATCAACTTCAGCTGTGGCATGCTGCTTTTGGCCTTTATCAGCGTGGACCGGTACATTGCTATCGTACAGGCAACAAAGTCTTTTAAACTCAGGGCAAGGGCTCTTGCACATAGTAAACTCATTTGTTTGTCTGTGTGGATATCATCAATTTTAATCTCTAGTTCCTCTTTTCTGTACAGTGAAAGTTACAGCTTCTCCATCAATGAAACCAAAGAGATTTGTGATCACAGATTTGCCAGAATGTCTGAAAGCACAATGCTGAAATCGCTGCTGCTGTGGCTACAAGTTGCATTTGGATTTTTTATACCTTTCATATTCATGATTATTTGCTACACCTTCATTATCAAATCCTTACAACAAGCTCAGAATTCCAAAAGAAACAAAGCAGTCCGTGTGATTGTATTAATTGTAGCTGTGTTCCTAGTTTGCCAGGTACCTTATAACATTGTTCTTCTCATAACAGCTGTCAACATGGGCAAGATCGACAAATCTTGTGACAGTGACAAGATAATGGCTTATGCAAAATACACGACAGAAGCCATAGCATTTTTACACTGTTGTGTGAACCCTGTGCTCTATGCGTTTATTGGTGTGAAGTTCAGAAATTATTTTGTGAAGCTAATGAATGACCTATGGTGCAAGAGAGACAGGAAGGACAATAAACGTGGCTTAAGGATAAGCTCTGATGCTTACCATTCAAGACAGACTAGTGAAATTCTGACTGACAATGGATCATCTTTTACTATATAATACAATTTGAACAACATTAGTACTGAAGGGCTCTTCTCACCAAGCAACCCAAACCAATGCCACTGTGCATGTGACAGCAAGTCATCTGAGCTTCTCTGCACCTCTAAAGGAGATCCAATGATCTACAACTCCTTTCAGGAAATTAATTAAGATAAAGGAATAATACTTTCCTGTGTAAAACTAAAGCCTTATTCACTTCTCTTAATGCTCTTCTAAAGTACACTCTCTTGGAATTATAAAGAAAGTGAAGTTTACAGAGGTACCCTCGTCATCGTGCAAGGAAAAATTGCATCTCATCTATCCTACAACACTGAAATACACCCAAAATAATAAGTAAATGAATAAGGTTACGTCCAGGCTCTTTCTTACATTTATGTTGTTTCTGTTAATTACTTCTACCTGGAAATCCTACTGAATTGTATCTCTCCACTGTGCTTATATTGAAGACATTATGACAATACTAACC
Source organism: Oxylabes madagascariensis (assembly GCA_013400675.1). Classification (NCBI taxonomy): domain Eukaryota; kingdom Metazoa; phylum Chordata; class Aves; order Passeriformes; family Timaliidae; genus Oxylabes; species Oxylabes madagascariensis. The sequence goes on from VYZR01043867.1 coordinate 61,966, forward strand.
CAAAGAGATAGCATTTTGAGCAAAGCACGACGAGGAATGCAAACTGCAAAATGAAAAAACAGGCTCAGAACTGCTGACATAGCTAGGCTGTGGTGCTTGGTCTTGTAAATCTTTGCCCAGTGCTATTCTGAACAGAGAGGGAAGCTTTGCTAGAGAGTTTCTTCTTTTTGTTTGGCACAGGATTCAGATGCTGGAATCCAAAAAAGCTGATAAACTGATGAATATTCCAAAAAAGCTGATAAACTGATGAATATCTCTTCGCAAAAAGTTGTTTCTTTCTAGCTGAAATTCACACTCTACTTTTTAAAAGGCAACTGACTATATGAAACTGCAATCATTCCAACACTATTTGTTGGAATGTGATTGGTGACAAAATATGAAGCATTTCTTTGTATTTCGCTACTGATAGCAAAGATTACTTAAGAATGTATTTACCAGCTCAAATATGGATAAATATAATTTCAAAATTATCTAAAGAAAGAGCAGAATCTGACTTAATTCAGCCAGAATTTTTACTGAGTCAGTATTTGAAAATAGGAATATTGATAATAAATGCAATTAGTTTTACCCAGCCTTGATTCTTCAGCAAATCCTTGGTGGATCTTCTTCTCATTGAGTGAGCTTTACCACTGTTGCAGTCACTGTGGGACAGTGAGATAGACAGAAATAGGAGCTGAAGATCCCTTGAGGAAATCATAAGTATGGCACATGAAACTACCTTGTAGTTTGGCTGGTACAATCCATCCTTATTTCCACTGCAGTGTCAAGTTTTTAAATATCAGTGCCAGGTATAATAAAGATTGCATATATTTATCATAACTGAACAGAAATTTTGCAAGAATATGATAGAAAATTATGTAAATACAGATGCATGCATTTGCTGTACATAGCAATGATGATTTTCTGGAATACAATTCAGCAAATAAAAAATATAACTGAAAAGGAAAGAATCCCCTCATATCTAAGAGTTCCCTTCTACATGTGTTGCTTTGAAAGATTCTCTGACTCCATGCAAAATCTGTCATACTGGAACAGTCTGTCCATCGGGGGCTCCCTGAGGGAAAGTGCCCCAGGGCAGGAAGTTCAGAGCTGAAGCAGCTGCAGCGGCTCTTGGGCAGAACCTCCCAAGGCTGCAAAGAGTATCCCCCGCCTCCTGCCACCCCACTGCCATGCCTGCATTGGCCTTCAGCCACTAAGCAACACACACACTGCCCCAACGGGGTTCAGGGGCTAGACAGCAGCCAAGGGACAGTCACTGAGTGGGCACAGTCACTGTCTGGGCACAGTCACTGTCCCACCAGCGGTGACTTGCTGACAGACCCTGGGAGAGGGCACGGAAAGTGTGCCATAGCCTTCCTGAAGTGGTTGCTGGCTGAAAGAGCATCCTCCCTCAGGGGTGAGAAAGGGAACAAAGCAGGGTCCTGCAGAGCTAGGCCTTCCCCAGAGAGGGGTGTCAGCCTGCGACCTTGCAGATCGCCACCCTCTCCTGACTATGAGGGACCAAGGCAAGCTGGAAGTGGGACAGCTGCCTCAGGCAGGAGCAGCACAGCTTCTCAGATGCTGGAATTTGTGAGGGCAAAATGCTCACTGGAAATGACATTGAAGTGTAGAAAATGTACCCAGCTCTCCCCAATGCACATGGGAGAGCAGTCCTCCTGAGGGTAGAAGGATATGGTACACACGTGGGACTAAAACAGCATTTGGAGTATGAACTGTGCTGGTGCCAAGGCCTTGCCAAAAGTCCTGCTTAAGGTGCAGCCAAAATCTTGATTGCCATGAATGAGTACTCTATCCCCAGGAAAGATGGGGGTGGAGGACAGGGTGGATTCCTGTGATGGTTTAACATGTCTGGCTGCCAAGCACTCACCAAAGCCTTTCTATCACTCCCCTTCTCAACTGTACAGGGGAGAGAAAATGTAATGAAAGGCTCATGAAATAATATAAGGGCAGGAAGAGGTCATTCACTGATTGCTATCATGGTACTTGGAGAAGTTAATTGGATTTATTGCCAGTCGAAATCAGAGTAAGATAATGAAAAGTACAACAGGTCTTAAAAATACCTTCTCCCAACCTGTCCTACTTCCCAAACGTAACTGTTCCTGATTCTTTACCTCCTTCCCCACAGCTAGCAGAAAGATGGGAATCGGGATTACAGCCAGTTCATGACATGTTGTTTCTGCCACCACTTCCTCCTCTGGATGAGGAATCCTTCCCCTGCCCTGGCCTGGAGCCCCTCATTCAGTCTTCCATGGATTCCTTCAGCATGAGATCTTTCCACAGACTGCAGTTCTTCACAAACTGCTCCAGCAAAGGTAATTTTCTGTGGCTTACAGTTCTTCAAGAAAAGGCTGCTTCAGCATGGGCTTCCTGTGAGGTCACGAGTCTTGCCAAGAAACCTGGTAGCATGGGCTTCTTTCTCCACAGGGCCACAGGTTCCTCCTGCCAGGAACCTGCTCTGCTATGGGCTTCCCACACGGTCACAAAGTCACAACCCTCTTTCAAGCATCCACCTGCTCTCATGTGAGGCTCCTCCAGGGTCTGCAGGTGGATCTCTGAGGCCTGTGGAACTCTGAAGGCTGCAGGGAGACAGCTTGCCTCACCATGGTCTTCATCATGAGCTGCAAATGAATCTCTTCTCTGGTGCCGAGAGCACCTTCTCTCCCTCATTCTTTGCTGGCCTTGGTGTCTGCAGTGTTGGTTCCCTCACATATTCTCACTCCTGTCGTCTCTGTCTGCAATTACTTCTGTACCAATAACTTTTTTTCCTATTTAGCATTATTATCATGGCTTCTGTAAATTGGGAAGCAACACTCGGTCCCAGTCTCTGCACTGCTGTTCTAGATGCCATCATTCTTCATCACCAGTATATGGCAGAAGCACCCCATACAGCTTGGGGCAAAATCAAAATTACTCTTTCAGGTGTCTGCAAGAAGTTACAAATTATGCATATTAATTCATTTGTAGTTTATTTTTAGTTCAACTTCCCCAAAATATNTTATGGCTGATGGGCTCAGCCTTGGCTAGAAGTGGGTCCATCTTGGAGGAGCCAGCTGACATTGGCTCTGTTGGATGTGGGAGAAACTTCTGGCAGTTTCTCAGAGCAGCCATCCTAAAGCTCCCCCACTACCAAAACCTGACCACACAAACCCAATACATCTCCCAAGGGGCTGCTGTGCAGGGAGAACCACAGCTCCAGCCTGTGGGATGATGGCTTTCTTACATACACTTTGAAGATAACTACAGGATGGAAGTATGGGTAGACAGAAACTTAATTTAGATGTAATACCTTCTTGACATTTTTTTCGCGAAATCTACCATAAAGTAAAAGAGAAAGACCAGATCAGAGCAAAAGCAGTGGAAGAGAAGGATTATTCTGCTCTAGAAGGGGCTGGCCATAGTGGCAGGCTGGCCAGTGGATGTGGCTGATTGGGTCCTCAGATATTCCATCATTCCTTTAGTGGCCAAGCCAGCAGAACTGACCCATGAGTTGGGGCTGATATTTGTAGTTCAGGGCATGGAAAGAGTACAGATTTAGAGGAGTCTGGGAACTTGGTGTTCCTTTTAATGCTTATAGAGCAACATTTCAAAGCTTACTATGCATGCTGAGGAATTTAGATTTAGAGGAGTCTGGGAACTTGGTGTTCCTTTTAGTGCTTATAGAGCAACATTTCAAAGCTTACAGTGCAGACTGCACTTTATTATGATTTTCTCCTTGTTGTGGTAGCTGTGTATGACAAACATATGGTAAGATTTTCTTTTTTGTTGCAGGTATTCCATCTCAGATTTTTGGAAAGATAAGACCTGGTTTTGCACAGGTTCTTGTTTCCCACCACAATTAGGGAGAGAAGGACATACGCAGTGCTGCATCATTTCTTACACGGAGAAGATGATAAGCTTTGAGAAGCCTATTCATATCTTCCTCCATCTGGGGACTGGGGCTGGGTTGTGGTATTGGCTGCTTGTACAAGGTCTCTCTTGTTAGCAGGTTCCATTCTGCTTTAGGTAGGTCCACGGTGGCCCTGCTTGATGCTTCCTGTTCTAGCAGTTCAGAAGGANTGGTGTTCCTTTTAATGCTTATAGAGCAACATTTCAAAGCTTACTATGCATGCTGAGGAATTTAGATTTAGAGGAGTCTGGGAACTTGGTGTTCCTTTTAGTGCTTATAGAGCAACATTTCAAAGCTTACAGTGCAGACTGCACTTTATTATGATTTTCTCCTTGTTGTGGTAGCTGTGTATGACAAACATATGGTAAGATTTTCTTTTTTGTTGCAGGTATTCCATCTCAGATTTTTGGAAAGATAAGACCTGGTTTTGCACAGGTTCTTGTTTCCCACCACAATTAGGGAGAGAAGGACATACGCAGTGCTGCATCATTTCTTACACGGAGAAGATGATAAGCTTTGAGAAGCCTATTCATATCTTCCTCCATCTGGGGACTGGGGCTGGGTTGTGGTATTGGCTGCTTGTACAAGGTCTCTCTTGTTAGCAGGTTCCATTCTGCTTTAGGTAGGTCCACGGTGGCCCTGCTTGATGCTTCCTGTTCTAGCAGTTCAGAAGGACGTAGGTCATCAGTGTCCCCTGCTAACTAAAGGCATAATACCTCAGTGCAGACAGTCTAAAGCTAAATCTGTTTTCTGACATCTATGATCATGAAAATAGACCTGATTTGTTATTCTTCTCCCCACAATAAATGACAACTTTCTTCACAGGGTGAAATTTAAATTTCATATGGTGTCTCTTCTATTTACATATTACATTTCTTAGAAGAGTGATCACTATAAACTGGTGAGCCTGCAAGAGAGTCAAAGTGGGCAGATAAGATCAAAGCCATCTGTGCCTTGCTTCTAGCAAGGAAAGGCAAAGGAAAGAAAATAGAATCATACACCAAGGTAGACAGCATTTGGTGATGATGAGTGGAAACTGAAGGGAAACTTGGAAAAACAGTCTAGAGAAGAATAACTTGCTATGGAAGTTTATTAATGATGGTTAAGTACATAAGAGATATAACTCTGCTTTGGATCTTTTTAGGGCAATCTTGTTATTTATCACTGTGGAAATTCTGGGGAAATTTTCTTGCTACAAAATTACCAAGAGATGGTACTTGAAGCTTTAAAAATTTGGACACAATTGAAAAAAGAGTTTCAGATTAAGTGAAAATGATAACAGTTTCAATCGTCAAAACAGTTTGTCTCCTGAAGCATCTAAAATATTTTGACATTTCTGGTTAGTTTTCTGATACTATAACAAATGCTAAGGAAATGATTTCACAAAACCACAGAAAGTGGTTCCTAACCTACTTTTTTATGCTGCTGCCAAGTAATCAGGGTATTCCCTCCAACAGCCTCCTATGGCAGGGGGTGCCAATCTTCTGTCACTCCTTGTGAGTTAAGAGCTCATAGCCTCTTTGAAACAATCTATGCAAAGTACCACAAAAAAAAAGACAAAAATTTTGCCCACAAATTTTCCTACACCAGTAGATCTTATTTCTCTTCTACATGTTCTTCAGGCTGAAGAGGAAATTAAATGGCACCTCCTCTACTGTGGATGAATGACACAAGAGCTGGTGGCAATGATGTGACCACTGAGCAGAGTGTTGTTCTCTTGGCCACTTGGAGCATAGCTCAGTTCCTTTTATGATGAGTTCCTTAAAACAATTTCTTCATTTTTGGTTGAAGGAACTCCATTGCCTAACCTGAATCAAAAAGTTTAAGTTTTACTTACTCTAGAAAAAAAAAATCTAATAATTAAAAAGCTATTTTGAAGGTAAAAATTCTTATCCAAGAAGTCAGGGCTGCTTTCCCCACAAACAGAAAAACCCATTGCCTGTAAAAATTTCCAGCTGATATCCATAGTCAATTTTCTTTGTAATGATGGTATCATGCAACCCAACTGTAAATACTGATGCACCATTCACATTTCTAATGAAATCTTCATCTCTCATTTACATTTACTGCCTTTTTGTTAGAAATAGATATTGAACTATTGCATTATCAATTTGGCCTATCTATATTAGGCTCAGCTAAACAAGTCAAATTAATATTCTTCTACCAAAAGCTTTTGAAGCACTTATTTCATTTTAGTGTAGCTCTATCATTCCCAGACATTTATTTTAGTCAATACAAATTGATGTAATAATAGGTATAATATGTATTTCATGTATTTAGTCAGTAACAACTGGAATTAATTTATAAATTTATGATTCACTGAGAATTAGGGGAAGTAGAGAACAACAGCTTCTTCCACAAGAAGCAGTGGATAAATACTGTAATAAAAGTTTTTTCAAAACAGAAAATGTGTGATCTGGATTTATGCCAACCACAGACAGCCGTGATGCTTCAGGACAAAACCTGGTAGTATAATTTCTGAAGAATTTGTGCTTAGTCCTATGTAGTGGTTAGGAATGACAACGTAAAAAGCTATCTAATTACCAGAAAATTGGCAATTTTTTCATTTGTTTGTTTCTTATCCTGGATTAGGTCACCCAGATACTGTTTTTATTATGATTTGTGATCCCATTTCTGAAAAACTTTTACAAAAACATGGAGCCAATAAAGTACTTATTACTGGAACTCTAATTGCTGTTCTTGATTTTCTTTACTCATTCTTGTTATTTGAATTTAAACCTATGAATTTCTTGTAGGTATCAGACCAAGATCTGTTTCTAGTCCACGTAATTTTTAAATTTTTTTTGCTAGTATCAAGAATGTTTTTTATAAAAACATCTTCTAGGTACTGTATTCAACGACAGAAATTCAGAATGGAAGAGAAAAAATAATACTAAAATAAAGAAAATGTACTGTTGGGTAGAATGCACGAACGATGTGTATTTATGGTTGATAGTTTGATTTCTAAGAGAGACTTAATTATGAAAGTTAGAAGGGTCTTATTAATGCATTTCAGGTGAATTATAATATATTTTAACAATCTTTCTAATAAGATTATAATAGAAAATTGTAATAGCTTTGTACTTACTTTTCTGATTCAGATTAAAACCAGATTCAGCTCATAACAACAGTGGTAAAAATAGTACTGTGTTCAGAACCTTTTTGCAGTCCATGGTATTTTTAGACCAGTGGATATATATGCCGGACTTACATTTCAAAAACAACTGCTTTTAAGAAAGAACAACATCAGCAAGCATACTAATAGTGAAAACAGAGATCAAAGAACCCAGTGTACTTTTTGCGTTGGAGTTAATTTGGCATGAGCACAGTGTTTGTTATTGAAAGCATTGTGTGCTCTGGGATTTTCATAAAAACAGGGGTTTTTTAACAGACTTGTCAATGCAGGAAACACTTTCTACTTTGTTTTCATTAACCTCTTGTTCTTGTCTTAGGCTGCATGAGGCAGCATTCATTAAAAATTATTTCTAACTGCTGTTGCGCTCTCTAAACAATTTTCATCCCTCTCAAGTTTTCTATAAATATCTGTTGATTTGT
>VYZR01043870.1:0-29908 GCA_013400675.1 Oxylabes madagascariensis
CTGAGCAACACTGATGGAAAAGGTACGTCTCTATATTCAGTGGGGAGGCTTTGTAAGGTCACTCCAGATTTTTCCTCTGTATAAACCAAAGTTCTGCTCGGCTCTCATGGATGTGTGTATATGGAGAGAGGGAAAAAAATGGAAAACAGTGTAAGAGGCCTAAGGAATAGTGACATCTGTTAACTTCATCGGCCTGTGTGTAAATTTGTGTGGATGAGACTGGGCTCTGAGTCAGTTTGTGTTANTAGAATCACAGCTCAAAAATCAGTGACATCATGGTAGGCTTTTCCAAAGAACCAAGAAAACTGCTTGAACTTCTTGGATCCAGAGGCAGCAGCAGCACTGCAATACATTCCAGCCTGCAAGGTCAGACTGAGCCAACCGGTACTATTGTGCCATGGGCAGACAAAAGAGGAATTGCAAAAGTGAGACTATCCAGGGGAAACTAAAGCAGGGCCTGAAATGGCTGAACATTTGGGGGGATACAAACAGTAAGCACAGGAGGGTGAACTGCAGCAGAGACCCAAGGCACTGAGTCAGTTTGTGTTAAGTAGTGTCCCTGGAATCCTAAATTGCCGTTACTTTGCTCCCGCACTGTTTTTTCCCGTTGTAAAGTAAGGTATTGACTGCGCGTTCACCCCCCCATCGGTGACACGCAGTGGCCTCTAGCGGTGCATCAAGGCACAGCCAATGTCACAAAAGAAAAGGCTGAAATGCTGGGTGGAGAGAGAGAATAAGAGGAGCCATCAGAGTGGCAAAGGAGCTGGTTTGTCTTTATCGACCCACTCCACAACAAAGCATGTCTTTTTAGAATTGATAATGGTTGCAGCAGCTATGTGAGTTTTTCGGCTTCTTTTTTGTTTCCTTTTATTTTTTTTCCCCTCTTTGATGGGTTTGCTTTCTGCTTCATGCCAGTGCCTCACAGTCCTACAGGCAGGATAGGACAAAAGGGAAGCAAAAAAGGAGGAGGTGTACCCTTAGGGAGAGTAGCATCTTAAGGCAGAGTAATCTAAGTAGAACACTAAAGGCAAAGGAAATATAATTATTTCATTCTCTGTGGCTTTAGCTTAAAAAAATTCCCTTGGATATCAGGGAACACTTGATAGTCTCTATGATAAGAAAATGTATATATGAGAATGTTCTGTAAATAAACTGCTCATTTTTCTTTCTCCTTTAACCAAAATTTTTAGGTGGCTCATGTAGGAATCTGGAAAGAACCGAAAACCTCAGCATTTCCTCTCGCTTTCTTTCCCAGTCCCCGGCTCTCAGGTATGGCTCTGCTTGTTTTGAGTGTTTCTGTCTGTCTATTTATACTAATATGAGTAGGTCTTATACTAGGTCCTGGGTGAAAATAGTTGAACAAACTTCTGGCTTTGGTGTGCCTAGGCACAACAAAGTGTTAGCACAGCACCTGGCAGGCTGTTTGCAGACTCTTGTGATTTGGGCAGGTTATCCTGGATCACTTTAGCTGTTCTATATTCTAATGTAACACTATTGTTTGTTATTTTTCCTCTTTCAACAATGTACTTAATTGTTTTATGATTAATGCCTTGGTTGATTAAGTTGGAGGAATCACTAATAATCTAATTTACTCTTCACTGTTTATGCTCTTTTTATTCTTTTGCATTTCATTCAGCTTGGACGATGAAAGTAGATTTGTCAACTTTTCCTTTGTTTTACAGTCCTTTCTTACTCAGCTTTGTTTCTCGGTCCCATGTCTTCACAGGGTGTTCTGGTGTCTCACACAAAGCCCCACGGGGATATTATTCTTCCAAAAACCCTTCAACCCTAAAGCACTCCAAAAGGCCTCTGCAAGCTGTTTTCCTTGTTATTAAAAAAAAAAATCCCAACAAAACAAATAAATTAAAAAAAAAAAAAATTGAAAAATTAGGTCAATGCTTTTGTTGATTTGGGTTCATAAATGTTTAAAACAAACAAATACTCCTGTATTCCTCTAAAATGACAACCTAAAATCTTAGCTCAAAGGAATTTCATTATATAGGACTAAGCAGATTTGAATACATCTTCTAAGGTTCACCAGCTGTGTCCAGATTCAGCATGGTAGGGAAATTTGTTATTGCTGTATTCTGCTGCTGTTGCTGCTGTCAGGAGTGCCTCTTAGTCTCATGTATGTTTGGGAAGAATGCTAATCGTTAGCTATTGTGTAAGCTTCTGGAGAGTTGCAGTGATTAGTGAAAGAAGTCACTGGTGCTCTAGAGATATAACAAGGGTGGTAGTTTTTGATTATGAAAACCTCTGGGCTTTTAATCTGTTCAGCTGTTTAAACATGCCAGATTGGAAGTTGCCTCCTTTCTGAAGTACGCCCACTGTGTTTGTCTGAGGTGGAGAGGAAGGGGAAATTAGGCTTTCCTCTTGAATACTGACCAGCTTTCCTAGTCATTACGGTTTCATAATGTTAGGAAAGCATATTTGCTTCCTCTTAGGGTTATCTTAGAATTTAAAAGATTTAAATTTTAGCAAGGTAAGCCGAGAGAAAAGACTTTGCCCAGTCTTTCCTATGCCTGGAATTTTTCCTTCTCTTTTGTCTTCACTTTTTATGGTGTCCTCCCTGGAAACAGCAACCCAATGCTATCTGTGATTGCACAGCCTATATTCAAATGCCTGAAGACCAGAGCTTGCAAGGCTGAGTAGAATTAAGTGGTAACAGCTTAGGGCATTTTTGACTGAAAAAAGTCCAGACAGGGAGGAACTCTTTATTCCAGAGAAACTTAATGCATGTTCCTGTCTCTCCAGGGGAACATACTTATTTTAACTGGGGTTTCTTTATTCTGTTCTTTAGACGATTGTCACTCTCTTCATCAAATCTGACACTGGATTCAAAGCCCATCGAGCCGCCAACCCAGACCAGTCAGTTTACACCAAACCTGTTGAAAAATGACAGCAGCCATCCTGGTGATGCATCAGAGAACAGCCAGCTCCTAGAGAATGTAAATTCAAATCGAGCTATTTATGTGCAGAAAAAACGCAGATCAGCTTTGGAGACCAGCAGAGTTGGTATGGCCCCTGGACGGGTTATTGCCTCCTTTCCAGAAGGCCCTGTGAATGCAGTCATGAGAAAGGCACAGTCAGTGCATGACCTCATGCATGAGGGTAAGAGCACACGTTGGAATGATGGTATGAACCCGAGAATGAAACAGGGACATCTGAGTGGAGGGCTTAAATTGAGCTTGTCTTTCTGCATTCTGAGCTACAGGCTTTACATGTCTTCTAACTCCTAGCCTGTCAAGGCAAAATATTTTTATTATTATTAATGAAAATATTATTTAATATTTTTTAATTTGTAATGCAGATGCTGGTCTTCTAATTATCAATCTCTGATATTTGTTTGGCATCTATGGGAGGAGCACTGGCAAGGGTGAAATGAAGTATTTGCAAAAATATTCTCTCTTGCTGTGGGTGGTTGCTCCAAGCTAAGACTGAAGCTCCCCAGGGTGGGGAGGAAAGAAAGAGGGAAGAGACAGTAATCAAGAGCTTGCTGTATCCATGCCCACTGTGTGAAATAACTCTGTTTTTGAAACAATCAACTCACTAACCGCTAATAAGTTCATTTAAAAACCAAAAAAACCCACCTGATCACCACAACAGCACATACAAGTTTTTGCCTGCTTCCTCTGGCCTCTCACTTAAGAGTCACAGTGATCCAAAGTCTTCTGACCATACACTTTAAGAGCAAATCTCTCTCATGAGGAAAGCAGAGTTGTCTGAGCAGAATGAGGGATGGGGAAAAAAGAAAGCTGTTGAGGCTTGGTGAAACTAACCTGAACTAGTGGTTATGTTTGTACACATCTCAAAGGGGCTGAGCTGAGCTACATTAAATTCCGATTTAGGAATTCACTGCAGGCTCTTGTCTATTTTTGGTGTGTTTGTCTGTTTAATTTTCACAGATAAGGGTCCAGGAGTGATATCCTCTGCCAAGCAGCGTCCTCAGACTCTTTTGGTGGTTGAGAAGGATCCCAGACCTAACAATTGCAGGGTGTTATCAGCCAGCATGTTGAAGATGGATGGATCTGGTGCTCTGCTGGCCAAAGATGTCAGGGCTGCAAAACCAAAGTCCTACATGAACCCCACAACCAGCTTCCGGGCTAAGATGTCAAGGAGCATATCTGTAGGGGAGAATCTGTACCTTGGTTGCTCCACTGAAATGTTGACTGATGGGAGGACTAGTCCTCCAGTGACAGAGAAGACACAATTTAGTTCCACACCAGATGCTGAGAAGACAAAGCTGCCAGTGAAAGAAAATGTTCCAGTGAAACCTGCACTCCAGCCAGTTGTAAACTGCTCATCTCCCAAGTCCTTCCACAGCAAGTTGGCATCATCAAACCGAGCACATCTGATTCTTGACATTCCCAAGCCATTGCCTGATAGACCCACACTGGCCTCCTTCTCACCCACTACCAAAACAAAAACTCTGCTTGAGCCACAGTCTCCACAGTCACCTGCTGGGGCCTCTAAAAAGAAACCCTCTTTTCCTGAGGTCCGAGCCTCCAAGAGGGAGAATCAAACTGCTGGGTCTCTGATTCCTGGTAGAGAGATCCCAACAGGGCTTGCTAAGGAGAGCCCAGTGGATTATCCAGTCTCAAGGACAGATTGCCAGGATGAGCCAGGGGTCACTAGTCTAAAACTGAGGGAGGTGTCAGATTGCCAGCACCTAAGGTCTCCTGAGAGCACAGTGCCCAGGGGCAGGGAGCGGATCACCGGCATCGCCTGTGTGCTAGACAGCCAACCTGGACTTTGCCCACTAGACCCCATCAGGCCGAGGTCTCCTACATCTGTAACTGCCTCGGCACAGGTCTCAGGTGTGCATGGATACCCATCTCTTATCTTCCCCCTTCTGTCTCCTGTCTTTGTGAACCGCCTCACGATCCCATCACATTTCTTTACGTCCAGCTTCTGGCCTGTCTCGTCCTGTCTGCACCTGTCTCGTTCCATAAACCATCCCCTCAATGGTGAGACACTTCTTCAATCTAACATCTTTTTCTCAGTCTCCATTTCCTCTGGGTCTTATGTCTGATAGTCCTTCTTAGCTGAATGTTTTGTAGATCTCAGAACTGTCATGTTTTTAGTGATTTAGCTGTACAGTTACCTCTAGGGGCTCAAACCTCTTTGTGGTCAGTGCTAAAGGCTGATATACTGGGAATCCCCTGGAGTGTGTAGGTCACATCTCCCACCCTCCTCTTGGAGCATGTTTGGCCAGCAAATGAAGGTGCAGGCCAACATGTGTTAACAGAACCAAGCAAGTACAGATAATACTGACATTATGAAATTATATGAAATTATGCCAGGCAGCTCAAACTTTCCTTTGTTAATATGCAAGTGTGCAGCGTCTGGAAGGGTCTGCATACAGTTTTCTCCCATGAGATAAAGCTCATGGAGGTGAGCTCCTTGCTGTAGCTACCTGTGAGAGCAAGCAGGTCTTTGTGCTGTTATCACTCTTCTTTGAGGACATGTTTGCAAACTGAATATGTAGTGCATGTGCAGGGTTTGAACATAAAAAAATGTGGGTTAATTTTTGAATTATCTCTAGTTTGGAGAAAAAAAAATACAAGATGAAGAACTTTCACCTGTTGAAAACAGCTCTAAGATCTGTTACAGTCCTCAGTTTAAGGTAATTCAATCAAATGAAAACTAGCAGATAAGTTCAAATTGAAGCAGAAATTCTGCCCTCCAAGGCAGGAAAACCTCCAGTGGCAGAGTCTGAGGCACTGTTTAGTCCCACATTATCTCCTGAGGTTTTTCTTTTGTCATGTCTGAAAGGAAATGCACCTTTCTGGGTTGTGCATTAGAAAGCTGGATGTTAACCACTGCACTGATAGCTTGTACCTTAAGGGGCTATACAGTTTTTTACCCCTTTTGTTATGTTGTTCTTACTCATACCTGAGAGAGGATGGCTCTGTAATCCTGTGGTCAATTACCTTCTGTGGTGCCAGGCTGTTGCACCGTTCATCAGAATGGTTAAGCACAATATTTCTGCACCAAAGCATTGCAGAAGGTTTAATCTGGTTTTGATGCACTGTTATTTATTCTAGAGGGATCAAACACCTTAAGAGTGAAGCACTATTATGTAAAATAGGAAATATGATGTTTTGTCTAAGGGACTTGCAGTTATCATACCGTAGCTGCTGTGAAGAATAGTGAGTGCATCTGAAATTTTCAGACCCTCCCCGTACAGGGGTGAGGTTTCTTCCAGCACCAGATGCAGCCTGAAGCTGTGGAATCATATTCTAGAGCAGAATTGTAGTTGTCTGTACTCTTCAGGCTGAGTTTTCTCTTACAGATTTGCATATCAGGTGACATAGTAAATTGGTTTTGGTCAGTTTGCAGAATTAACACAGGTAGCACACAGAAAGAGTAAGGTTTTTTTAAATATTGATTTTTTTTTTTTAACAACTCCAAAGACAGTACACTGACAGAATATTTAACAGCTTCCTTCAGTGAGTAAGAATGTGGATCCCAATGTTTTTTTTTTTTTCCCTCAGTAGGCAGCTGTCAGCCTTAAGCTTCTTGCAGACCACATTTCCCAAATTTTAATGGTAGATGCTGGAAAAGATGTTTAGGTCCAAGTTGGGTATCTCTGTGAACAACTTTCTGTGGCTTCTGGGAATCACAACATGGCAGTTTTGATTAAAACTGTAGGGTTGATAGAGACTTGTTCTGCTTCTGACTTGCACTGTTACTTTGAGTTTCCACTTAATTTTTCTGTCCTTCCATTTCCTGCTTGTATAACAGCTGCAAATAAAGAGACTTAGTTGTTCTTGTTAAAGCATTTTGACATCTACAGTTAAAATTCTGTAGATGTGCTTAATACTGTTGCTGTGTTTAATATTCTGTGCTAGTTTCTGAAGAGCTCTGCTCTGCACACCCGAGAGGCAAAAAATGCCTGTTACTTAAGCATTTATATTAGGTTTTGTGACCTTTCTCCTGACTGGCACCTCCCAGAGCTGGAGACCAGCATAAAAACAATGATCAGAGGAGAAATCCAGAAATGATCATGAGAAGAAACAGCTGGGTTTCAAACATAAAGAGGGAAGGAGGGGGACAGAAAGCAAGAATCTTGGATTGCACTGAAGGCCGCTCTGCTCAGACTCCATGGGTGATTTAGGATCAAAGAGTGCAGATCGAAGGATTTGTTCATGCCCCTTTGTTCTTTGTAGATGTTTTTGTTTGTGTATAAGTAGATGTTTTTCTAGCTGTCTTTGTTTACGCATCATCCAGATGTATTCATAAAATTAGCTCAGGTCCTCTCCAGTCTGTTCAAAGATGGTGTTCTTGGAATTACAGAAATTACAGTGGTAATGTGACAAAATTTTTGGGTAACTAAAGAAAGTTGAATGTCCTTTGTCCAGGTCTTTGCAAATTGAAGATTGTGTTTGTGTGTCTATGTCTTTGTTCATGGTTTATGTCTAACTCGTGAAAATGTTTATTGTATAAAGATTGCAGGTCTTCAACTCATGTTTTGGAGGTAGTATCTGGTGGGGACAGGCAGAAGATGCTGTCCTTCAGTTGCTTGCTTTTGAATTTCAGTTTTGGATTATGGTGTATTAGCAGTGTATGTCATGGATTGCTCAGCAATGTAATTCTGTTGTGATTGAGTTTGCTTGTCGCAACTCTTCTGGACCTCAGTCCTCACAAGAAAACGCTGCAATAATTCAGTATAATCCATCGTCCTCTGTGCTTTAGTAATACACTGTGCAGAAGGATGCATGAGTGGGAGATTGTAGATTTCTAACTAGGTAGAAGCAGAAGTACGGGCTCCTTGGATGAGTCCGTCTTGCCACTGGGAGCCCTCATACAAACATGGCTTTAATTGTAATTGGAAATCACATGGATAATCTGTGACTATCTGTGATTGTAACAAAAATGTACAATCTAAGGAAAAACATTGCTGACTTTGGAGAATCTAAAGACTGGAAAAATAGGGGCATTTTGTTTGACAAGTTGTGTGTGCGTGGTCTTTCAGATACACACTGAAAAACCTGTTTTCTTACCAAACAATGAGGTTGTGGGTAGTGGTGTGTCTGTGCCATAACTTGTGCTTTTATGTTTTCCTCCCTCCAGAATCAGGCATCAGCATAGAGCAGTGTGAGCACGTGGTGTCCGAGCTCCAGGACAGCATGCGCAGAGCCCTTCACCTCTACCGCAGGGTGAGTGACCTCACACACGGGCTCTGGTACCCTAGCTGGACTTTACAGCCCACAGACATCTCACACAGAATGTGAGCGCTTGCTACCTCGAGGTGTTCTCTTGACTGTGTGTTCAGTGACACAAGCTGCCTGGCTGTCCACTTGACTGCACCTTCAACTTGA
This sequence comes from Oxylabes madagascariensis, assembly GCA_013400675.1. Taxonomy (NCBI): domain Eukaryota; kingdom Metazoa; phylum Chordata; class Aves; order Passeriformes; family Timaliidae; genus Oxylabes; species Oxylabes madagascariensis. Next base: position 8,325 of record VYZR01043870.1, read on the forward strand.
ACCAGGGATGCAGGAGCTCCTGATTTCCAGCTCTGGGATTTTCCAGTGCTTTGCTATGGTACTCTGAGCAAATCAATTAAGTTTTCAGTCTGTTTAGCCTGTCTGTAAACTGAAGATAACAGTTTGCTCTTTTTCAAAGGGGTATTAGGGAATTAATTAATGGTTGTACAGTGTTTCAGGGATATGAAATATTATAGGAGTTTTGAGTTTTATTATCCCCATCTGTTCTTTGTCTTTGAATCCTGGGAAAAGGATTAGCAAATGTGGGATACCATGGGAATCCAGCTATGAGAAGAACATGCAGCTGTTCGTCTGTTCCTCTCACCAGAGACCAGCTCAGACCAGAGCTACATCCAGAGCAATATGACGGCTCTTTGTTTCTTTGCTTAGCACTGGTCTGTCAAGTCTCCTGCAATGAGTGTGAGACTTTGATGGTGAGCATCTGCCACATGGACCTCTGCAGCTCTGGCCACAGCACTTGCATTATCTGTCTGACCTTGCTCTGTTCTGGGACCAGCTGCGTTTGGCAGACAGCAGGGACAGGAGTCTGTGACCCTGTGCTGCAGCTGGGAAACACAGTACCTCCTTAAACCCACTATGAGGGGAACACTACCCAAAAATGTGCTTCCCATCTCTGTCCTGTTGGAGTAATGCCTCTGGATTTTGTGCAGCTAGGGAGTATTGGATGCATGTCCTGCTGTATATCTAAAGGGGCAGTCTCAAATGTTGAAGAAAAGTAGACCTGATTGGTCTGCAGATCTTTATGGCTTCGCTTCCTTAAAGGGCTAAAATTGCTTCCTTGATGCTCTGCCTAAATCCCAATGCATTCTTTTTTTCCCCCCCCTCTTTGTTTTCAGGTATTAAACGATATGGAATCTTCTACTGACAAAGATAAAATAGCAGGCCTTCTGACAGAAACATTCTCCTCAATGAAGAAAGAATTGGACTCTCTGAAGGATGCCGAAGAGCTTCCAAAAGATAAGGAGGCACTGGTGAAGCCACAAGATAACACTAGCCCAGTGAATGAGGGATGTGGTGCCAATCTACCGAGTCCCAAGGGTTTGGGAGATGAGCAGACACTAGCTTTGTTGGAACAGTACTCAGAGCTATTGCTGCAAGCTGTGGAACGACGCATGGACAAAAAACTCTAAGAGGGGTGGATTTCAGGTGTTTGTGAATACACAGAAATAATTGCAAGAAGAGGACCACTGAAAGAGCTTCAGACCAATGCTACCATCAGCTGGTCTAGGGCTGGTGGAGATTCCTTTATAATTTGATTTCCTCAGGCTCCAACAACTGACTTGTTCCAATTCTTAGCAATGTGCTGGCCACAGTTTTAATATTTGTTTCCCAATGGTCTTCAACTTCCTGTCTCTAAACAAAGTCTTGAAAGTGGAGTTTGGAGAAATTGCCTTGAAATTTCTTCATAGCCAAGAGGTCAGGATGTTTGACGCTTAAAAATACAAAGAAAATCCAGTTTATACAAGAAATTCTGAACTGCTGACTAAAAGCAAAGCAGTCCGTGTGAAGCCAATCCCTTCCTCTCCAAGACTTCATGAGAATCAAGAATCAGACTTTTATTGGGTTTATTTATTAATTTATTTCTCTTGACTGTTGCTCTATGCCACGTTTGTGGCTGTTATCTTTGTCCTTTAAAAAAACTGTCAATCCCTTTGCCATATCCCAGCGAGAAACAATCTCTGTATTATGAATCCCCAACAGGGAGACAGGCTGGAGTGTCTGTGCAATTAATGAACTGTTCTTTGCTTAGATCTTGTCTTGCTGTTCTTGCTTTTCCTGCCTTAGTTTTGTTCCCTGCAGTAATCCTGCTGTTGTTATGACAACCCTGTCTGCTTTCCTATTGTGTCAAGACAGTCCCCACACTATTTTATCTGCATTCACCTCCAGGGAAAGGCTCTGTATCCCTTGGGCCATGCTTTGGAGATTACTTTATGAATTCATTAGTGGTATTTTTAATTTGGAATTTGAATGCTTCAGACTGGGTTTTCTGCAGACATGTTAAAAATTGGATTTAGATACAATACAGAAGTTTGTTTCACCTTTCTTGATTAGGAGTTGGATATTGACTTTGATGTTGTTATGATTTATTTGTGGAGAAGTGACACGGAAAAGCTGGTTTCCATCTCTTACAGTGTAACTCTGGATTTGAGAGATCTTCAGTGCCATGGCTCATCTGTGTCATTTGTTTGTTTCAGTGTGATAGGGAGATGTTTTCTCCTTGCTTTTTTTTGAAAACGGAATATTTACATCCCAAGAAAGCTGGGATTCTCTTACCTTTTGTAAAGCTATTTCAGATCCTCCCTGAAAATTATTTCCTAAGAACTTCAAATGAGATATTTTGGAGTGTGATTACCACAATTTCCCCTGCCTCTAGCCTCTTTGCTTTTCATGAATTTCTGGTCTGAGAAACAGAATCTTTTCTTCTTGCATTTGTATGTGCAATATTTTTCTTGCCCTGTGGAGCTTCTCTAAACCCATGCTAACTTGTGTCTGTTGTGGCTTAAGATTGTCCAGTGATATTTTTTAGGTCAATGATATAAGCTAAGAAAAAAAAATTTTAAACCAATGAAATGCTTCAGCACCTTCCCCCTTACTCCCACTCCTTTCATCAATAGGGGCAAATACACAAAGTATTTATTTCTGCCATCTCCAGTCTGTCTTGCGTTTACTTTAAGGCAGAGCAGTGTAATCCCAGTTCATAAAATGAGTGCCAGCAACAAGAATTTGGTGGGAGAGAGGCTGCTAGCATCTGTGGAAGTCAGTCAGAGGCAGCCAGACTGCATCACTTGGTTACAGAGGTTACTGGGGTGGAAGCAGTTTTCCTTCATTTTACTGCTGTCTCTCTGAAACCCTGTGGCACTTGGAAATGTGGTCTGTTGAGTTCTCTGTCTTTCTGTGACTGCAGATCTGCAGTGCAGCCTTTTTTCTGCTGGTCTGGCCAGACTGGCATAGGACAACCTGTTTCTCCTGAGTAACTCCAGGGCTGAATAATCTGCAGTTCTGTCACTCCCCTAACAGGTTTGCTGCCTGATCACTGTCGAGTGCTTCAGGACATGGCAGTATGGGGAACACTTTGAGAGCTTTCCAGCTGCTTCTGCCTGTAATTGAAATCTGCCTAATCATGTTTCAGGTGTCCTTGCTAACCTTGCCTTCCATGGGCTTGTACTGAAACTTTAAAGGGGTTATTGTCTAGTCTAGTCTTGTCTCTGCACTGTATTGTGCTGAATCGGCTGGTGTGCTCAGTCCCATGGGCAGCTTCTCTTGCACAGACGGGTTTTGCAAAGGAAGACAAGTTGGAAACCAGAGAGGAAATTTCTGGCAGTTTCTCTGAATGAAAAGGTGAGCTGGAGATGCTGCAAGTGGAACGCGTGATAGCAGTCATGTTGGGTCTGTGATGGGAGTTAGTGTGGGTCAAGCTTACTTCTGAGGTGACCAGTTCCTCCGCTTTCAGACTGTGAACATATGTCCTAGTATACAGGAAATTTCTTGCTCTACTGGGGCCACAAGACACTCAGGAAAAATAGCAGTTCCTTGAACCCAGGTATATTTTGGTACTGTGATAATGGTTTGAGGGTCCTTTATATTACTTCCTTGTGCAATTTTATACCATTTTATTATTTAAACATTGAGGTAGTGACAAAAAGGTCAGAGATGATACAGAAGAGCCAGTGGCGAGAATGAAGTTACCATGAAGGTAAAGGGCAACAACCAGCAAAGCTGGCATAGAGGTATGAAACAAAGCTCCTTGGAAATAAGTTGTGTGAAGCAAATCTGATTTTTAAGCTGATCAGAGTGCTTTTTGTTTCTTGGAATGGATTTTACTTGGGGTCTTGGCTGTATACAGGAAACCAGAGGTAAAATCTGATCAGAATGATGGTGAGAAAAGTGTTGGGCAAGTAGATCAGTTGGAGAATGGTTGTGTAGTTTAAAATAAATTTAGAGTAGTATATGTAGGAGACTCAGGAAAACAGAGTAGAAGTAAAGATGGCCTTGGTCTGAAGAACACCATCTGGCCAATACCTGTGAATGATACGATACCAAAAGGTTATAGTAGGAAAGTAGATATAGGACTTGGAGATGGTGATCTGTAACTGAAGGATGAATTGGAAGGAGTTTTTTTTTTAAATATGTTCTATTGAGCCTCTTGCTTCTTCTCTTGCTGCTCTCTAAGCAACTATTATTTTTTCTTAAATGGCAAAGTCATTAGCTGCTTGTTCAAGGCTTTGATGTTTTGAATTGATTAGAAGCCCAGTAAAGGAGACACTGGTGCCACAAGTTTGTTGCTGAGAGGGTTGAGGAGATAGTGTTGCCCTTTATAATTTAAGACTGATCCAACTAATTCTTCCCTCCTAACTTCCTATTGCTGGCAGTAGGAAATATTACTAAAATCTCTAGTTTACAGAACAAAAAGAGCATAAATGCATTGCATTTGCACCTTGTGAACATATTTCACTGCAGGCTGTCCATTGGGCCAGGTAGAGAAATAATGAATGGTAACTGCCTGGGAAGTGAAGAGGTTTGTCAGAGGAGGTAATAAATTTGAGTCTATCCCTCTTAATGGTTTGCGATCCTTCTTACTGGTTTGTGTGGGTGTTAGGAAGATACCTGTATTAAGATATTTGTTTAACATAAAGCCTGAAAAAATAATTTGGACCCACCCATCCTCTTTACGTATATTTTCCTCCCTTCAACCCAATATTCCTGGTCAAAATGAGACGTTTTAGCTTTCTTTTCTATCTTGCAAATTGTACTGCTTTGCCTGTGGAACCCCTCAGTTTGTTTAAGGGCTCCCTTGAACTAGGACAGTAGGAAGGGCTGCAACCTGAAGGAGGAGGAAACTGTTGTATGTCCTGCTGCAGACAGGTAACACTTTCCTCCTCCTCATCACTCAGCAGCACCCAGGAGCTGTGTGTATGGGAGTCCGCCTTTCTTCCACCTCCCTCTCTCAGGTTGTCTTCTCCTTTCCATGCGACCTCCCAGGTGATGACTGGGGCATGGCCTTACAGCAGCCCTCACCCCAGCCTCCCCGTTTTGCAAATTTCATCAGGACTCAGAGGAATTGGAACGTTTCTTTCTGGAAGTAGAAACATACCAACTTAATTTTTTTAAAAGAACGAATATGTATATAATTATATATAAGGAAAAAAAAATACAACAACGAAACGCAGGTATTTAAACACCCTTGGTAAATTCATGCATGTGTACAGCGTCTTTCCCCCAGCCCGTTGGATGTGTAGCATCCAGGACACTAAATGACAAAAACCTCATTGAAATGATAGACAGGTCTTCTAGCAGCCCCCCGGGAGAGCAGGTGGTTCCTTCTCCGGGTACGCCCGGCGTGTCCCGTGTTCCAGACCGTGCGTGTGGCCGGCACGGGCGGCTGGGGCTGTGTCCGAGCCACTGGGGGAACGCCGCGTTCCCAACAAGCCATGTCCGGGCAGGCTCCTCCTCACCCTGCCCCCTTCCTGCACTGCCCTTCTCCTTCGCTCCTTTGAAACAGACAGAGAAACCCCTTCCTGCTTTATTTATAAATGCGTGTTTTTATACTTTTGGCTTTAGGTAAAATAAAATAATACATCGTCTTGTTTTTTTTTTTTTTAATTATTATTTGGGAAAATAATTAAAAATTCCGTTTGTTGGGTTTTGTGTTTTTTGTTTGGTTTTTTTTTTTTTTTTTTTTTTTGGGGGGGGGTGGGGTGGGGTTTTGTTGTTTTTTTTTTGCACTGTGAGGCTCTCCCGGGAGCTGTTTTTAACTCTGTATCCATTTGTACTTCGTGTCTTAAGCTGTTTCAATAAAAACGTGACCATTTGTTACCGCGCTGCGCGCCTTTCTGGGGAGCCGCGCCCGGCTCGCGTTCCGGGGGGCGGGGCCAGGGGCGGCAGCGAGNGTGCTGCCGCCTCGGCGAGCGGCTGCGGCGTGGGGCGGTCGGCGGCACCCGCTGCGCTGCCGGCATGGCATGATGGTTCCGGGGTCTGGGTGAAGCAGAAAGGCCGCCGCAAAAACAAAGCGACGCTCGAGAAAACGGTCCTTTAATGGTTGTTTGTCTGGGTATAAACTAACAAAACAAAGCAAATCGTCTTGTGGTATCACCTCTGTACGGGAGGTGCACTTCCTGTAGCACAGGCTCTTTATCCCTTTATCCTCGGGCGCTGGCCTGAGGTTTCTCTCTGGCTCCGCAAACACGCTCTGGGTTTTAACAGAGGGGTTCTGGATCCGGGGGCACACTGCCTGGCGTCAGCGTGGTGAGGCGGGTGAAGCCTGTGTGCTGGCAGGGGTGCTTCTCCCGGGATGCTGAGTAACACTGTTTGTCATTTGCCTGGACAGAGCTGGGCTGGCCGGAGTCTGTACCCTATCTTGATAGGCCTCCGTCCCCGCTGGAGTTTTATCGAGAGTGGGTGAGTCCGAACAAACCCTGTATAATTCGCAACGCCATCAGCCACTGGCCAGCCCTGAAGAAATGGACCTCAGCGTACCTCAGGTATGAGTGAGATGTGGAGAAGGACTGGTGTTCAATTTCAGGTGACCTCACTAAAAACCCCGTGGTTAATCTCTGCTGTTGGTAAGATTAGCTCAGATTCCTTCCTGGTTCTTTGTGAAGGTGTTCAGTCTTCCCAAGGTTAGGTGTAACTGTCTTCCTTGCCCTACCAGTTCCGATGCAGCCAGGAAGGGTGAGTGTTTTGGCTGTGTGCAGCCAACAGACTCAGGCTATTGAAACCTACCCATCTGGAGTGGGGCTGTAATGCTGTAGGAACAGACTGACTTGTTTGTGGCTGAGCACACCTCGTTTTCTTCAAAAAACTAAACGATGAGCATTTTAACAATGACTGAAATTTTGAAGAAAAGTCCTTCTTTAAGAGAGGATTTATGGTTAGACCTGAAATCTGTGGGTCAGATGTAATTCTGTTGGGTTTAAAGCTAAATATCTTATGGAACTAAGGACTGTTAGCCTCATGGGATGTGTCTCAGTTTCTGTCCATCCCTTCTCCCTGCTCAGTTGCTTTTGAACATGTGAACCCCTGGATCTGGCTAAGTTGAATGGCCACAATAATATCAAGCTCTGCCATGATTGGTGAAAAGAAGTGGCCGAAGAGGACCCTCTGTCTGCACAGAGGAAAAGGGAGCTCCTTTGTGAAGTGTCCTGTTAGGAGAGAATTCAGAGAGGAAAAAGAAACTAGAGTTACCTTGACTGCAGGGAGCAACTGGAGCAGAATGCCGGAGTCGTTATCAGGCAGCAGAAAAACTAATCGAGAGATGCCCGTCCGTGGGAAGACAGGCATCTCATTTTTGCTGCCCTTGAAACATGTTTTAAAAATAATCAGTATGTAATATATAAGCTAATTGCAGGCCTGGATATAAACCTTTGATTTGGTTTGCAGGGAGGTGGTAGGTCCCAAGGTGGTGAGTGTGGCAGTGACACCAAATGGTTATGCAGATGCAGTGTTTCAGGACCGTTTTGTCATGCCAGAGGAGCACCAAATGCCTTTCATGGACTTTTTGGACATTGTGGAGAAGAAAGTGACCTCTCCCAACGTATTCTATGTGCAGAAGCAGTGTTCAAACCTCACTGAAGAGTTCCCTGAACTTGTCTGTGATGTGCAGCCTGACATACCATGGATGAGTGAGGCACTGGGTAAACCCTCAATTTCACTTATATTCAGTAAATATTTTGCATGGAGCTTTAAAACAATCACACTAGGTACTACAGGGTGAATGCTTGTTCTCTTTCTGAATGCCACAGCTCAGTTTGGTTTCATCCTCTTAGAATGCAGAAATGGTAAAACTCCTAATAGCATGATCAAAGTTTTGGGGTTGGATTACTCTGAAATCAGTATCTCTGTTGTGTATTGGGACCCTCACAGCTGAAAAAATGTCATGTAATATTTCTTTACATTGAGTGGCATTTCTTTGATCCAGAGTCATGTTTTGGCTCAGTGTTTGCAGTGTAGAAGGAGGTTGCTGTTGTTCACAGTGTGCTATTTGCAATGAAATCTGTCGTAGTCATGAAGGAAGTTATAGGACAGAATTTGGCAGGAAATTATTAGAAATGTTTTTAAAAATGACAAAATTTTTTTTGTTGTTGTCATCATATCTCTTTTCCCTAATCATACAGGGAAGAAGCCTGATGCTGTGAATTTCTGGCTTGGGGAGTCAGCTGCTGTGACATCTTGTATGTATCCTATGGCATTGTAAATCTTCTGGTGATTTCAGCACAAGTTTAAGCTGGCTTGTTTTGAGTTAGTGGCTAAAGAGAATGGTGTGGTTTTTCTGACAAGGCAGTTCTATTTTAACACACTTTTTTGTATTCTTTACTCTGCCCTTCTGCAGCCTCCTGCTGCTGTGTCTCTGGGCACATTTACTTGGCATTGTGTCAGGCAAGGCACTGACAATTTGCTTCACTGAATGCATTTGCTACAGCATGATATTGTGATTTTCCCACTGACTGCAAGAGGAAGAAGCAGTCTGGTAATAATAGGGAAAGCTGATACTTTCAGTTTACTGTAGTTTCTGCTGCAGAGAAGGAAATAGCTATGATTTTCTGACTTTCTTCACATTTCTCTTTTTTTTTTTCCTCAATCCTAGTACATAAAGATCATTATGAGAACTTGTACTGTGTGGTATCTGGAGAGAAATATTTTCTACTGCATCCACCAAGTGACCGTCCCTTCATCCCATATGGTACATCATTTTGCTGTGCAACGTGTCTGAAGGTTGGAAGCAGGACAGACTAAAACACTGAAAGATGTGAAAAAAAGGAAGCAGTGGTAACATTTTGATGTTTATGCAGTGTTACACTTTCCAGTGTGAACAGAAATTCCCTCTATTTTCATGCTGCAGGTAGTTTGTAATACAAATACTTTAAGGCCAGGTTTTCCAGTCCAGGAAAGTAATGGACTCACTGACTGACACCTTGAGTCTTGTGTCCAGTTCTGGGCCACTTAGTTCAGGTAGGACATTTAGATGCTGAAGCAAGTCTAGAGAAGGATATTAAAGCTGGTGAAGGTTCCAGAAGGTAATTCCTGTGAGGAGCAGCTGAGGGAGCTGGGGTTGTTTAACCTGGAGAAAAAGAGACTCAGGGGGAACTTACCACTCTCTAGAACTCCCTGAAAGGAGGTTGTACCCAGGCGGGATCAGGCTCTTTTCCCAGGCAACCAGTGACAGAAGGAGAGGTAATGGTCTCAAGTTGTTCCCAGGGGAGAATTGGACATTGGGAGGAATTTCTTCACATAAATGGTGATTAAATATTGAAATGGACTGCCCAGGGGTGGGATGGAGGCATGTGCCTGGAGGTGATTAAGGAAAGATTGGATGTGGCACTTAGTGCCATGGTTTAGTTGACGAGGTGGTGTTCAGTCATAGCTTGCACTTGATGATCTCAGGTGATCTCAGGTCTCATCTCTTGATGTCTTTTCCAGCCTAATTGATTCTGTGACACTCATGGCAGTCTCTTCAGCTTTAGAATATTTAAATTATTTAAGTATTTTGTCAGTGTTGTAGTATGTCATCTTTGATGTTTTACAGGTTTGGATTCTGCCTGCTTTTCTCTAGGAAGAAAAAGCCAGGAAGCTAAAAAATTAGTTGTGTTTTAATGGAATATTCAAGCTACTAACTGAATCTCTGAAAACTGAGAAATTAAGAAAAAGATTCTTGTGGCAGCAGTGCTTCACACTACCTGTTTTCTGTTTCTTTATGTTGCTTTCCTATGTGCACAGCAGTAGCTTTTGTTGCAGTATCATCTAGAAGATGGACAGCTTAACTTTGTCTCATAAAACTTTAGTTTTCCCATTCCTTGACTTTCAAACCATCAGATTAAGTGAATGAAGAGTGCTCTATGACACAAATATAGTTTGCTAGATTTGTGCTGCTACAATATTTTGTTTATACTGTTCTCATTTTGTTTACAACCTTGAAGTCATAGAATCACAGAATGGTTTGGGTTGGAAGGGACCTTAAAGATCATTGGGTCAGTGCCCCTACCATTCAAAGGACTAAATTGCTCAAAGCTCCATCCAGCCTGACCTTGAACACTTGCAGGGACAAGGCATCCACAGCTTCTCTGGGCAACCTGTTCCAGTGCTCATGACCCTTATTGATAAAAAATTCTTCCTTATATATAATCTAAATCTACCCTGTCTCAGTTTGATACCATTAACCCTTGTCCTGGCCTTGGTAAAAAGTCCTTCTCTGTCTTTCTTATAAGCCCCTTTTATGTACTGGAAGGCCACAATGAGGTTTCCCCAGCACCCTCTCTTCATGCTGAGCAACCCCATCTCCTCAACCTTTCTTGGACTGCTGGTGTTGTATGTATGTGAATGTATGACGTATATGCATGTTATAGGAGTCCTACTTTGTAAAACAAGTTCCTGTTAAAGCACAGAATAGAGAGAATGCTTGCATTTCATAGCATGCAGTAAAAAGAAAATTCCGTCTTTTTGAGCATTAGTTTAATTAATGGAGAGAAACTCTCTCCATGGAGGGCTTAGAAATCCACATGTGCTGAAGCAACGAAAGAAACCAACCAGCAGTATCTGAAGCAGTTGATGAGCCCTGTCAATTAAAATTAGAAGTGAAAGGCTGGCCACAAACCACTAATAACTCTTGTGAGTGCTTCTTTGGTAGACTGACCTAAGACGAAACACCCAACTATAGAATGATGTATAAGTCAGGGGTGCATTTATGCCTTCTGAAAAGGAAAGAAGACAGTTACTCGAACAAAACAGGACTGGGAATACAAATGGGCTTGGAGGAGAATAATTATTATTCAGACTGACTGAAAAAAAGTATATTAAGAAACTGGATAAAAATTGAAATGGAAAAAGGGAAGGATAAGTGAGTACAGTAAGTTGAAAATGGCCTTGGTTTAATTTCTCTTGGTGAAATGTGACATGTACTGCCATCAGGTTCTCTGAATTGTGTAATTTAATTCTTTCTCTGGTTCAGAGCTCTATCAGCCAGCAACCTACCATGTATCAGAAGACGGTTCATTTGAAATTGTGGATGAGAAGACTTCAGAGAAGGTAAAAAGTATATAAAGAATGCAGTTAATACAGTAGGGAGAGTTTGGTGCATTGCTGAGCCCTCAAACTAAGCATATTGATTGATGTTTAGAAATCCTTCATTATTGAGAAGAGAATGACCAGATATTTCACTTGTATTTTATTATTTGCAAAGGATACCCAGCTTCCAGAAAAACCTTTTACTGCACACCTGAAACCATTAATATCATAAAGTGTTGCACCAGACTTGAATAGATCCACTAAATAACTTTTGAATGTATCAACAATAAAGGAATTGATTTCATTATGCCTGAAATACACCCCTCTACATTCACTTTCTTTTGGCCCTCTACTCAGGTCCACAGTAGAATCACCCAGTGCAATAAAACATACATGTCTGAATGAATAAGTTGTATTTTCTTAGTAGCAGCAAATTTTTATTTGATTAAAATGTTCAGATCTGGAGGCACTTTAAAGATCTCAGTAGAATCTTAATCCCTTGCCTTTTGCCTCTGCAAAGTGTGAGTAATGTTACAACAGAACTTGAACTGGGGCTTGTTCTCTGTTTCCAGAGTGGATTCATGGATTCTCATTCCTGTAATGCAGCAAGGTTGGAGTGCTGAGGTTTATAAATCTGTAGGGCAGAGAAAGAATGCAAGAGTTAATGCAGACAAGAGGGACTTCCCAGCAAGGAGGCATGTTTTAGCTGCTGGGAGTAAAAATGACACCAGAGATCTAAAGAAGAAGAAAGGAATTTCTAAAAAGAGTGGTGCAGATAAGGTATTTAAGTACTGGATGTAGGAGGAACAAGCAACTTAAGGGGCTGGAGGTGTTTCGAAAATGTGCCAAGAGACTGCAATTTCATGGATGACATTTATTGCCTTTTCTCTAATTAGAAATGCGTCACCAAAGGAGGCACATCTTTGCATCCTTGACCTATTCCCAATTGAATGTGGAAAGCTGTGTAGCTGTACATGTTTTGCTAGACAAAGTACATGTTTTGTAACCTAGTGAGTTTGATTATCAGTTGTTTTCCTGGAAGCTTGCTGGAATTTTTTGCCAAGGTGAGTACCATACACACACTCTTTTGCCTTTAGGTGCCCTGGATCCCTCTGGACCCCTTGAACCCAGACCTAGAACTGTATCCAGAGTATGCTCAGGCAAAACCTTTGCAGTGTACAGTGAAAGCTGGTGAGATGTTATATCTGCCTTCTCTCTGGTTCCATCATGTTCAGCAATCCCATGGCTGTATTGCAGGTAAAATAGACAGTATTTCCAGCAACATTTTTGAACTGTGGTGGGTGTGCAGGTAGATAGCCCACAGCAAAGCATCAGTGGGAGCAAAGTTCCTTTAAGGTTATCTGCCTTGCAGGAGGGAATAACAATCTTGAGAGATCCCATGGGGCTGCCTCCTTGCAGCCTGTTTTGCTTCCAATTCATAGCTTTGTCGACACAACATGGAAGATACTCTGTTTTCATGTGAGCTGAAATCTGCTCTGACCCAGTCTCTTGCCTTGCTAATAAGGTTGTGTTTGTGTTACTGTTCCCCTGCACTTACCAAAAGTCTTGTCATTGCTTTCTTTGTAGGATTTATCATCATCTCTCTATCTCTTTTTCTTCTCTCCCCAAGTGAATTCCAGAATTTCTAGCATTGCTCATTTGGTACATGTGGAGGGGTGGGAATGGTGCAAAGTATTATTGTTATGTTGTGCCAGTTTTGCAAGGTTGGAGGAAGAGATTTTTGCTGGAATTTTTGCTTGCCCTTTGTCTGGAATAATCTTGATAATGCTGTTCAAGAAAAAAGTATTTCGAACAGTGTAACACTAATATTTCTATAACACTGCAAATATTGGAAGCCCTTTTTTGGTTCTTGTGATTCTGTGATAGAAAGACAATCTAGCAGTAAAGCAGTAATTCTGATTCATTTTTCCCAGTGCTGCTGCATTAGTCCTTAGAATTTTTTTTGAAAAAGTAGAGTTGTTTCCAGCTGCAAGCCCCTGGCCACTTTTTTTTCCTCTGTTTAGCAGAAATACCAGAGAATTTGAGTTTATTTGTCCTTTAGTCTGTTAACTACAATACAGTCTGTATACACTTGAAAAATCAATATTCTCTGGGTCTGGTCCAGTGAATATCTGAAGCTAGAGCATGTCCTCCTCCAAGAAGCATTAGTACAATATTACAGGGTACGGCTTCATTTTCCTAGGAGACATACCCCAAAATTAGCAAGAGAAGCAGAATTAAAGCACTGTCTAATTGATGACCACTGTGAAATAGTGGTGAATTTGCCATCCTTTACACAGGAAGAGATGTTCCTATCCAGATGTTAAACTTTACAGTTTGGTATTTTTTGCCTAAATAGAAGCATACATTTTCTCTTCCTAAGCATTTTACCATCTTCTGCTCCAATGAATCTCCAGCATAGATTCTGAAGTTGGTTTGGGTTGAGACAGAGTTGCACTGGCAGCACTATTGAAGAACTCCATTGTTTGCTTATGATATTTTTAGCTGTAGTCAGAAATTTGCTCATTTCAAAGTTCAGTCAGTAATCAGGAAAAGCCTGTACTAACTGAACTGTGTAAAACAGTCTATGAACACATTTGTGAATCATTACATTCTAGCCTTAAAATGTTTTCCCCTTTTTTGTCTCCTCAGTGAATTACTGGTATGACATGGAATATGACATTAAGTACAGCTATTATCAACTACTAGATTGTCTCACAAAAACTGTGAAAATGCTATAACAGAGGTGGGAGACTCAAGCTTGTGATGTCTGTTTCTGACGCAATACACTCATCAGCATCTGTGACTGGAGTACAAACATGATTCCCCCCAAAAGAACTGAACATTAAAGTATGGTCAACAATGCCTGCTGAACACATCATGGCTATTTTTCTTGATTTCAGAGTCCAGACCAATTGGCCAGATTTTTTGGCTTGTAAGTAGAACTTTGATAACAGGATTTTTAGGCCTTCGCATGTTGCCTTGGTGGTGGTGAGCAAAATAAATTGTGAAGGGAGACAATCCAGGTTTTGAAAATCCCAAAACGGAAGCCCTGACTGTTCAGACCTACAGATTGTTTTCATAACAACCCAAGTGGACAAGGAAGGATCTGCTCTATGCATCAGGCTGCAACAGTCCAATGTATGCATTCTGCTTAAGGCAAAAGTCTGTCTTGTTGTAATTCTCTAAGTTCAGTGGCTGTGGTGTTTTGATGGTGAGAAACTACAACTTCTGCAATAAATAGGTCTGTTTAAAGCTTATTTCTGTACTAATTTATTTTTTTTTTCCAACATAAACAGTGGCTGAAGGACATCTAGGAGGACATGCAAAAGTCAATGTTGGCTATTTTCCAATAGAAAGCTACACACTTTTATTGCTGTTTTTTATTTCTTTTCATTGTTGTATTTAAACATAGATGCATTCTCTTGCATCCTGAGGGATGGTTTTAGAGTTCCTCTGCCAGATGTGCAATCTTTCTGCATATTTGTGGTCTCATGGCATGAGGTGTGATTCTGCAGCTTGGAAGCTCATTGATTGTTTCATTCCTTTGCCATTAATTGCTGCTTAGTGTGTGGTCAGGCAAGTTGTTTGAACCAGGAGCGCGATTGAAACAGCCGTAATTCCAACTTGTATTTCCACAGAATGGGATTGACACTACTCACATGTCTGAGACCCCCAGGGTAGGACTAGAAGGCTGTTAAGTTCACAAACATTGCAGAAATAGTATTGCTGTTTATGAAAACTAAAAGCTGGTGTTTATTGTCAAATCTTCAAACAGTTCCTTAGAAACATTATCAATATCGGGGAAAATAATTACTGGAAAGAAAAATATAGTAATTGTTTGACTTTGTCTGTTTCTTTTACTTTTTTAAAGAAACATAGTTATAGCATAAAGTTTCATTTTAATTTGTGGTGCGTACCTAAAAATTGCAGAAAGCTTGAGAGGGATCAAGAGCAGGCTTTGTTTCGTGGCTAGATTAAGATGTCGTGCTACTTAGGCTTTCCAGCTTGTTTGTGTTTATTGTGCCCTGGCAAAGGCTCCCAAGCCAGTTCTGCAGTCAAATCTGGAATTTCCTGCGGCTGGGGAGGGGCGCGGCAATTTGGATATCTCTTTTTGTTGCTTTGGGGTTTTTAATTTAGAGTCGCTCTGTAATCAAAAGTAGAAGCTCTCGTCGAGAGCAAGTGACAGCGTGTGCCCGTGCCAGTGTCCGGTGCCG
The DNA here is from genome assembly GCA_013400675.1 of Oxylabes madagascariensis. Lineage (NCBI taxonomy): Eukaryota > Metazoa > Chordata > Aves > Passeriformes > Timaliidae > Oxylabes > Oxylabes madagascariensis. The sequence continues at coordinate 23,558 of VYZR01043870.1, forward strand.
CCGTGCCCCCGAGCCGGCGCGTCTGGAGGGAGGCGGGCTCTGGACTACGTCTCCCAGCAGCCCGTGCCGGCCGGCTGAAGGAAGCGGCACGGTGCTTCCTGCTGGACTTTGAGCAGGGAGTTTGATCCCGAGAAGGGACAGGTTGCTGCGGCCGTGTCCCACGCAGTTCCCGGCGGCCCGTGGCTGCCCCAGAGAAGGGCCGCAGCTCTCGGTCGGCCGCGCCGGGATGGCGGCGCGGGTGTCCGTCCTGCCCTCCCGCAGGTGCCTGTTCGATGAGCCCGTGCAGATCCGTGTGGCCGGTCTGCAGCCGCGGCAAGCGGTCACCCTCCGAGCCAGCCTGGTGGACGAGAGCGGGGAGCTTTTCCAAGCCCACGCTCTGTACAGGGCTGGGAGCAGCGGGGAGCTGGACCTCAGCCGCTCCCCGGCGCTGGGGGGCAGCTATTTGGGAGTGGAGCCGATGGGGCTGCTCTGGGCTCTGCAGTCCAAAACGCCCTATAAGCGGCTGGCAAAGAGGAACGTCCTGACCCCTTTCTGTGTGGACTTGGAAGTGTATGAGGGCCATGGGGACATGAGCCGCTTGCTGGGAAAATGCACCAATGAACGATGGTTTTTAGGAGAGGGGGTGAAGAGGATTTCAGTCAGAGAAGGTCGACTCAGAGCAACCCTCTTCCTCCCTCCTGGTGAGTTTGAATTCCATTCTGGTTTTCCAGGTATGACTGACACCACGTATTATGCCCCGTGGTCCCTGAATGTACTCAGCAACCCAGAGCAAAGCCCCAGCTAACACTTCCCTCAGCCTGTGCCTGGTGCAGGTACCTGGGTCATCACAGCAGAACAAAGACGGGCAGGTGTTGCCGGGGCGGGGCAAGGGCCAAGGCAGAGGTATAGTGGTGCAGGGAGGACAGCAATGGTAACACGAGGTGTCTCCTGGTTGTTCTAGTTGAGTGCCTTGACCTTTCCTGCAGGGAGAGCTTTGTCAAAGTGTGTTTCTTAGCTTTTCTGTTTAGCTGACAGGACAAGGAGGCCCCTGGTCCTTGGCAGAGCTGTGATGTGTGACAGCTCTGGCTGTGGAGTGAAGAGTGACAAAGCATGGTGGGAGCACTGGACTCAGGCTGCAGCCAGCCTAGGCTGAAGAACCGTGCCCTCAGCAGCTGCTACAGATCTTCCTGCAGGTTCTGGACCTGTCTCTCTGTGTCTCTCTTTAGCTAAGGAAAAGCCAAAGAAAGGAGTTTCTTCCTGCCTGAGCAGCTGGACTGTTGTTGTTGAGGCGGTCACGACACACAAAGCAAGGCTCACAATCAGTTTCAGCTGGCCACAGTTTATTATCGAACATGGCTGACCTTATATACTGTCTTGATAGTTTATACTTCTTGTACACTTGTACTTGGCTACAGTAAATCAACATAACACCATTGGTGAAACGTAACAGTGACTTCAACTAATTTTCTAAAAATACTCTGTACAGCTACAAAGTTCTTATCTTTCTTCTCTCGGTCTCCTTGGTAACAGCCTTGGAGAAAAGGCTCCCTCTTGCTTCTCAGCTTCCTCCACTAACATGCCAGCTGTCAGTTCCCTCCACACTGGACTGCATGGGATGCTTAGGGTGATGGGAGACAAATGGGAAAAGCAAGATCTTTAATTAAACAGGTGCCATATTTTACAACTCTGTACACAGACAGTGCTGAGAATGGATCCTGTGCAAAGCTACTTTAAGCCTGAACTGTTTCTGTTCCTTGAATGGCACTTAAACATGGCTATCTTGCTCTGTAATTAACAAACAGTCCCTTGCAGCTGCAGCATTGTCACATTTGTAAGGGAAATCTGGCTGTGAGAATGGGCAGACCAGCATCAGGAAAGGAAGGTCCTACTGCTGCAGGAGAGCTGAGGAGCTCAGGGATAGTTACTCAGATCTTACTGAAGCCTGAATTGGCACAGGTCAGTTCTGGCATTTGTGAGTATCTTTCATAACCCAAGTATCCCCTCCATGGCATACCAGCTAGCACAGTTCCTAAGGAAGAGCCGCTCCTGCAGTAATAATGTTTCTTCATTGATTCTCAATGGCCTGAGGACTTGTAGGCCAATGCCAGCTGAAATTCAGGATGAGAGAAGGATGTTCAACATGTGAACTTCCTATAATGAGTTCCTAAGGGAGAAAAGAAATGTGCAAATTCATGTCCTTACAGTCATTTTGTGTGTTCCTGAGATGATACCCGCCATGGAAAGCTTCAGAGGATGATTTTCTTCTGATATCTACTGTCCTGCTGTGTGCTGAGGGGGCACCACAAAGGGACACCCATAGGAACTTTTCTTTTGATTATGTATACACCCTCCTTTCATTGCAGGACCTGGCCCATTCCCTGGACTTATTGATTTGTATGGGTCTGGAGGAGGTCTTATTGAATACAGAGCAAGTCTCCTGGCTAGCAGAGGCTTTGTGACTCTGGCTCTTGCTTACATGTCCTTTGAAGATATCCCTGCTGTGCCAGAGATTCTTGAACTGAGCTATTTTGAGGAGGCTGTGAACTTTTTGCGGAAGCAGCAGCAGGTAAGAGACAAATTATGGTGCTCTTCCTGAAGCTATTTTCCAGTTTGCTAATCGGTTCCTAGATTAGAAGTAAAAAATTGCTGAAGCTTGTTTGTCTTGTTCCTCAGAAAGCTCTGAAACATCTAGAATTCAATGTGAAGGGCCTTCACTAGAAATAAGTTGATTTAAACAGTTATTGGGCTCACTTAGCCTCAGGTGTAATGAACATTATGTCTTCCAGGACAAAACAGAAAATAACAGGTCAGCTGTAGGAGAGTGTAGAAGAAACTGCAATGAAGAAATTCAATGCAAGTAAACCCAAGAAAAAGTGGCTTGGGGAGAGAAACAGTAAAAGACACCATACTGAGAGCAGGCTGAGCTGGAGGGAAGGAGGGACGCTTTGTCTGTGCAAGTCCCCAGGAGGCAAATGTGTTACAGGAGGAGAAATGTTGAGGAGCTGTAGAACTCATAGTCACTCTTTTGGAATCTCAACAGAGGGATGGATGAGGGATTAGTATAACCTGAACAGAGAGAGAGAAGGGGCAAAATGTGAGTGGTCATAGTTGGATGGGTGAGAAAGCAGAACTGGAGAGGTCAGCTCAGGAAATAAAGAGTAGTTCATAATATTGTTTTCGTAATTCTGTTTCAGGTGAAAGATACTGGGATTGGTGTTTTGGGCTTGTCTAAAGGAGGTGATCTAGCCCTTTCCATGGCCACGTTTGTACCTGGCATCAAGGCAGCTGTCAGCATATCTGGAAGTTGTTTTAATTCCTTTGTTCCCCTGAAGGGGGATGGCTTCACTATTCCTGTCCACCCATATGATTTGGGGAGGATGAAGATCAGTGATGAGACTGGGCTAGTAGATTTTTCAGATGTCTTAGATGATCACACGGACCCAGCAACTTGGGATTGTCGCATTCCTGTGGAGAGATCCTTAGCCAAGTTCCTCTTCCTGTGTGGACTGGATGACATGAACTGGAAAAGTGACCTCTATTGCCGGGATGCTGTTCAGCGCCTGCAGCAGCACGGCCGGGAAGTGGAGTTTTACTCCTATTCTGGAGCAGGGCACCTCTTGGAGCCACCATACTTGCCTCTATGTAAAGTTTCAATCCACAGGGTGCTTGGGATGTTGGTGCATTGGGGAGGGCAGTGGAGAGAGCATGCTAAAGCCCAGGAAGATGCATGGCACAGGATACAGGCCTTTTTCTGGCAACATTTGATGGACTCAGACATGCCTAAGAGCAGGCTGTAGTGGAAGCTGTCATAGATGCTGGCTAGGGATGGTATTTCAGCATCACTGGATCTTGGAAACTCACCAGAAGTTTCCTGGACTGCCTTCCTCTAAACCCCACTGTTGCATAGTTGTTTATTTTCATTCCTCAAATAATTCCCCATTTTTCAGTTGAATTTCAGTTGACTTCTGGCCCCAGCTTCACAGTAGATTGGCACCGTCTGGTCTGTCTCTGTGCTGTAGTCTAAAAACAGCGCAGCATCCCATCATCTAAATCGCATTTGTCCTGAGCTATCTTTGCCCTCAATCTGCAACCATCTCCTTTCATAAGAGGGAATACTCTCACAGGAGTTTTCCATTGAATGGTTTTGTCTTGCACCTTTAACTAACCTAGATATAAACAGCACTTTTGTTGGACAGCACTCATCTTTCCTCCTGGTATATTGTTTTCTCCCATTTCATAGTAACAAGGTTGGAGTAGTTCTGATCTCAGCTAAGGGAAGAGGCACTCTTCTGGTTTAATCTGAAGTGCAGTGATAATATTCTTTTTTTCTGGTACCTCAAAACCCAGAAGTGACTCTTACCCAGGTTACCCTTATCCATATAAGTTCCATATTAGGGTAAAGTTTTTACTGCACTACTCAGTGAGTGCAATGTGCAGTGTATCTGTGTGTGCACAGTCTGTTTGAGATTATCTGAATGAAGTTTTCAACCATCTTTGTACCTGTCAATACATTAAGGAACAATCCTGGTGTAGCCACAAGCTGTTACNACCGTCTGGTCTGTCTCTGTGCTGTAGTCTAAAAACAGCGCAGCATCCCATCATCTAAATCGCATTTGTCCTGAGCTATCTTTGCCCTCAATCTGCAACCATCTCCTTTCATAAGAGGGAATACTCTCACAGGAGTTTTCCATTGAATGGTTTTGTCTTGCACCTTTAACTAACCTAGATATAAACAGCACTTTTGTTGGACAGCACTCATCTTTCCTCCTGGTATATTGTTTTCTCCCATTTCATAGTAACAAGGTTGGAGTAGTTCTGATCTCAGCTAAGGGAAGAGGCACTCTTCTGGTTTAATCTGAAGTGCAGTGATAATATTCTTTTTTTCTGGTACCTCAAAACCCAGAAGTGACTCTTACCCAGGTTACCCTTATCCATATAAGTTCCATATTAGGGTAAAGTTTTTACTGCACTACTCAGTGAGTGCAATGTGCAGTGTATCTGTGTGTGCACAGTCTGCTTGAGATTATCTGAATGAAGTTTTCAACCATCTTTGTACCTGTCAATACATTAAGGAACAATCCTGGTGTAGCCACAAGCTGTTACCTCACCTGAATGAAAAGGTAATGAGCAGAAGTCCTCACCTCCTGTTGGGAAGAGAAGTGATGGAGTCTGCGGTTTTGCACAGTGTTCAGGATGGGGGTGATACAGATCTGCCAAGTACTTGTTCTCATATGGTGAAAGTTAGTCTGTCTCCATTTTGGGGGGGAACATAAAGCCACTGCTGCTGAGTTACCAGGAGCCCAGTGGGATGGGTTGCCTCAGTGGTCCTGCCATTGTCTGCCACTCCAGCAGACAGCTCTGGGCTCAGTCACAGCTGAGAAATGCCGCTCTTCAAGAGAGGACTGACCTCACCTTATGGGAAGAATGTGCATTTTCTTACCCTTTACCAGTGTCCAAACCCGCCAAGGAGGGATGTAATCTACCTTGTGCTTTTATGGGATAGTGGCAAACAGCAGCTACATGTCAAATGGCATCAGTGGAGCAAATTCTCCCTCCTGGAGCAGTCAAGACTTACACCCTGACCACAGAAGCAAGCAGGAACTGGGTCTCTGCATAGCACTGAGATAGAAAAATCTTGCCTTTGACAGTGTAGTCCCTGATTTCCAGTTCCTGCTGAGACAAAAGCCCTGGAGCCTGGAGGGCTCCTGCTAAGGGAGGAGCCATGCCCTTAGCCTCCTGCTAAGGGAGGAGCCATGCCCTTAGTTTTCTTGCTTCAGGTAGCAATGGTTACTCAAAATGAGCACACTGGGCCTCAGAGGGCTGGGGACTGTCTCATACAATATATTCAACATAGACTGTCCCTTCAGGTACTTCTGGTTTTCCTGAACCCCCTGTTTTTCAGACTGGTAGATGAGTACCATGTAGCTGAAGGTGTGAGTAGTTAGAATGGGGACATCTCTCTTTTCTGCTCACCCATACTGATCATCCATCAGGTTTTGTGCTGTTACCTCTTACTTGATTTTTGTTTGTCCCTTGTGTGTCTCTGTCCTGCGTGGACTGTGGTTGTTCCAGATGTGTAGTGGGTGGGACTTGGCAGCAGAGTGACATAAAACAACAAGGAAAATCAAACACATTTAAGCAGTTCCATCTGAGTATGGACCTTTTCCTTTCCCTCATTTTTCCTGTTTTATTGAAGCAGTCAAAAAACCCTGGGCTGCTGGTACACATTTTTCTTGAGACTCAGGGCCTTAGACTGTGAGTTTCTCTGTGGTATGAGTAATTCTGTATTTTATTTTTACTGAACACAGTGAGGTTTATACAAAACAGTGTGTTGTTTTCCAGCCTGTGGGATAACTCACATCCATTTTAATC
>VYZR01043879.1:0-11386 GCA_013400675.1 Oxylabes madagascariensis
AAAAAAAAGAGAGAGAGAAAAATTGCTGAGCCTATTCATAAAAAAGCCATTTCATTGCTTTGAAATGTTTTTGGTATCAGCTTTCATCAGAAAAGGCAGTTGGTGTATCATGCACACTGTCTGATTTCTGGAACTTTTCAGTAACAGAAAGCAAGCCAGTAAAGAACAAAGAAAGGACATGAAATCTGTAGAGAATTTGAGGACTCTGAAGAGCCTGTTAGGAAGTGGGCAGCTCTGAAGGGCACAACAAGCAGTGCCAGCCGGTTGTTTCCTCGCTGATCAGGAGCAGCGCCCTGCCTGCCTCTCCCTGAGCTCTCCTGACTCCGGCGGCAGCTTTATTATGGTCAGAACAACAGGTCCGGTTTATTGTCCTGCCCGGGCGTGGTGCTGACACCCGGGCTGCCTGACAGGTACCTCTGCGGCACTAGCGATGAGCTGCACACCTCATTCCTTCTGCCATTTCCTGGCCCTGCTTTTTGCTGTCGTTACGCCTCTGTTTTTCCAATGCAGGCTCCTCCCAAATAAACAATCCACCCCTAATGAGGTGTTCCCCATTGGCCCCGGTTTGGGGTTACTTAGATAATCCCAGCCCTACACGGTGTTACTGACACGTTACCCTGGGGCTGGTGGCCTTGCATGACTTTAGTCCCCCCAGGGTCCCTGGCAGTCCCTTCCAGTTCTCTCTGCCAGTTTCTCGTCTAACTGCTCCTTAAGGATCCAGCCACCCTCACAGCACTATCTGTGACTTTTGTGACCCCCTCATAGTGTTGTTTGTAATTCCTAGTGATATTTTTTAATGTTGTGTCAGTAGTTTCACACATTTTGTTCGGTTAACTGAATCTCATGCCAAAACAGACTCCCTGGTCTTTCATTTGCCTGCAACCCCAGCTGAGATAGCTCAGAGAAAATCAAGAAGTTACTTTTTGTCTGAGTGCTGGGCATGTTTTCCTTACAAAATTAAAGCAGACATCAGCGAGGAGGGGAACACTGGCAGGTGGTGCTAAACAAGCAGGCTAAAAAGCCTGCACTGTGGGTATCTGTAAGGGGGAGCAGGGAGGGAGAGAGCTTAAGGGATTTTCCTTCTGAGTTAGCAAGAAGAATTTAGGAGTTCTGCATTTTTAAACGCCAAGTTATCAAGGCACTTGGCCTTTGCTAGATTTTTTCCATCTGAAGGGCATGTGGCAAATCCTTTTTTCCTTGTAAATAGAGTGTTTTGAATTTGGATTTAGGTTTTGGAATTTTGAGATGTAGAGTCAGAAATCACAGAGCAATGTGGATTGGGGGGAAAGGGATTTAATTTCTTCCTCACTGAGAGAGATTTCTGAGTGATGAACAGTGTTAGGTGTTATCTGTAGACCCTTTTCAAGATTGGGAGTGATCAGAAAAATATACCAATTGAATTATTAACCTTATTTTTTCCTAATAAACTCTTGGTCTCAAACCTTCCTCTGTGAGCCAGAGCAAGATAAATTGAAAGTTTTAACACAGCTTGGCATATGGTGTCTGAGCTAAAGTTATGAAGTGCTAAGTTAGATTATCAGACTGAAGTCATGATGGTCTTTAGCGAGATGAAAAGACTTTTTTCCTAAGCTTGGGAGAAAGCTCAAAAGGATTGTTATTTTCTCCTGTAGTAAGAGCTGGATGAGTAAGGAAAAAAGCGTGTATGTATATAAAAAGCTAAAAGTGCGCATGCATATTCACACTGAAAAGCTGATATTGCAAGGACATTCCTTCTCCATTTGAATTGCAGCTGATTGGAACCCCAATCACTGATTTCCCTGGAAGCTTTGGACTAAGCAATGTTTGAGAACAGTCTGTGCATTTCTATCTGTGTCTATGCCTTAACTCTGGATAAGCATCAACACACTACTATTTTATTCTAATCACAATTGTTGGTATTATTTGACAGGTTCACCTTGTGTAATTGTTTGGCTTGTCTGCTGTTCCTTGTGCTAAAACTGTGCTTTGGGGGATTTTTATGGAATGCGGAGCTTATTGCAACAGAAGTGGGATACAGGTATGTTATATGGATATCAATAGTGAAGAAAGCTGTGAAAATTGGTTTCTGTAAGGAATCAGTGTTTTACCTTTAAAAAATCCCTGGTTTTCAGAAATTTTTCTTAATACCTTTTAAAGATCCTAATTTAATACTTGAGAATATTTGTGAGAAGTTTATTTCAAACCTATAATCTGTAGAAAAAAACCAGCAAAGCCAAAACATCTTTGCTGAAATATGATTTTGGAGGAAAAGTATAAAAATCAATGCTGAAAAAAGATCAGCAAGCCCTGATGCAGTCTCTCTGAATGAAGTGCAGCTTCCTTCTTTTCCTAATGTAAAGATGTCAGTGCTACTGTAATCATAGTGGACAAAAATGTTTTTAATAAGGTTTGTGTTTGGAAAAAGTGTTTCAATTGATTAGGGTGTAGTAGTGCATGTAACAGCTGAGATGCAGGAAGTGGCCTTGCTGTTTGTTTCTTTTAGTTACCATGGTTTGTAACACAACTGTGTTGTGCTTGCACTCACTACTTTATGTAAGAATTTTCGTTTTTCCAGTGAGCGGAAAGTCCCGGAGTTGGAAGCATGCAATCTTTTAATTTTACTGACAGTTCAAGTTCACTTACACTCTAGGAACTCCTCACAAGCATTACTCTGAAGCCCTGCTGGTTGTTGCACTTAACTCTGTGTGGAGTCAGAACAAAAGATATTCTTAAGATAAAGTTTACATTTGGTAAAAAAACCTGCAAACCCACCATCTCTGTATGCAAACACAGATTTACACAGGTTTTGTATCTTCATGCTTAAAATTTGGATTCAGCTGAAGTTTACATCTTTTTGAGCTATTTGTTTTTAACAGTCTCTCCTCTTAGGGCCTGTTTTCTGTAATGGGCGGAAACATTCTCAGTGAAAAAAAAATCTGTCATTTACTACTTTGTGTTGTAGCTGTTCTTTATGTGAAGGCCTATTCTCAATAAAAGGAGACTAACAAGGACATTTTCATGTCCATAAATGTAAAGATCCCGCTGCTACACCTTTAGATGTATTTAAATTTTCCTGAAGTGTGTTGCAGCTGGTACAGGTAAAGCAGGCCCTCTAAAAGCAGGGGGAGAGGGGAATGGCTGTGAAGAGTGGTGGTAAGGTTATGCTGGACAGACTGTATGAAGATTTAAGCCAGGATAGAAGAAACTGTCAGAGAAGGTAACTGGGAACAAACAGCAGTTGTTCAATGTTTACTTATTCTAAGAATGCTTTAGCAAAAACCCAAACCCAACTGTAACAAGGCTTCTGAAGGTAATCAGCTGCCTCTGAAGGTTCATCTGCTGTACAACATACCTTTGGAGAAGAAAGGAGGCAGCAAAGGTGAGTAATATTTTGAGGCTGGGACATGTGTCAACTACAATGGAAGTATTCTGTAGAGCAATTCACTGAAGAACTTATTTATTCTATAGAGGAAACCGCACCTGCTCATCAGCCTACCCATAATCCATCTTAAACAAAGCCAGCCCAGCTTTGGACAGAATCTTGTCCTTCAACAGCGTAAAGAGATTTCTGAAAGTTGTTACTGAATTCCAGCTGGTGATGAATTGTGGCTCTTGCATCTATGCTTTAAGCTTATATTTGTAATTTTATTATAGCTAAAAGTCAAATTATTACTAGATCAACACACTTATAGTCAGAAATTAGGAAATGCACAAGGAATTTATTAGAAAATGCTGAATATCAGATTTCTACACTTCCATTTTCCATTGCACATGCTCTTTCCAGTTTGCATTGTGTCTCAGATGAATTAGTTTACACAAAATATTTCACTACAGTTATTTTCAAGAGTGCAAAGACTACAAAACAAATAACAAAGAATAATGTTTAATCTTAAGTTATGAAGGTATCTGCATTTTCTCTTGTCCTTTATATAGTGAAAATTTTGATATCTAGAATTATGTGTTTTTTTGGAGTAAGTGCATCTGATAAAAGTTTTATGTGCAAGATAGATCTTTGTGCTTAGAAAAAATGGAGAGGATTGTCACATTTGGAGCTTCCTAAATAGAAACACTTTTACAAGCTGGAGCTGTATTTCTTGACCAGTTCAAGAATGCTGTTTCAGAGCTCTGTACTAAAGGGCACTTCTATCCTTATAAAGAGATTTTTATGAGTTTGTTTAACCATGCACCAATACCTATTGCATTATTTGTTGTAGTTCTAAAGGTTACTTCATAACTTTAGCTTCAGACTAGTTCTTAGTTAATCTGACTTTTACCATTGATTACAGCTTAAGTGCAAGTCTGGAGCTTTACCCAATGTCAGTCTGATCTTTTCCAATTTGAAACATGTTTGAATAACAAGTTAAAATCAGAATAGTTTTTTTATCTGTCACTGAACTAATAATGTGGACAGAGATTCTGAAAGTGAGATTTTTGCCTTTCAGCCACCACCAATCTCTTTAGCCTGCAGGAATAATACATAACTTAGGGGAGAGAAATACTAGAATTGACTTGCAGATCCTCTCTTGTATTAAAAGCAGGAATTGTCTATTCATGTATCTGCTACCTTTGTACTCTGTGAAAATGTGAAAAATAACTGTTAGCTTATCATCATCATCATCATATTCCTCTTGAATAATGACTAATTTCTGACTTCTGAGAAGTCTGGGAAGGAGGAAAGGTGAGGAAATAGAATCTCTTCCTCTGTTATTTAATGACTTTTTTTTTTATTATTTTTTTTTTAATTATTTTTTTTTTTTGGTAATTGGAAGTGGGAAAAAAAGGCCTGAATAAAAAATAATGAAAGGGTATGTGAGAAACAGTAATACTTAAGGTATTCAAAGATGGGCTCTCCTGATTTGGTCACAGGGTTCATAAGATTGAGAGTTTCATCATCTAATCAAACTTCCCCAAAAATAAAGGCAGACTGCCTTGTTCTCAGTTAAGACTATTTGTGATATTAAGCTGTTGTTCTAAAGAATTTGCCCTAATGATGCATTTTGGTTAATGCTTCTAACAGAGCACAGTAGTTACCCCTTTCATGAGCTAAATGCAGCATCTCCATCTAAAATCTGATTTGCAAATTAATCAGGAAGCAGGAGGAGTCCAGACAAAAGGGTACTGCAAAGGGAATCTGACTTTTTTTTGTGTATGCAATTTTCCCACCTTTTAAATGTCATTTAAATAGTCTGCATTATGTTGGACATGCAACTTGACGTATCACACAAGTATTGGAGATTTCTTCCTTTTATTTTGTTCTCTCATCTCTGTAAGGAATGAAGGAATTTGGCATCTCCTGCCTGTGAAAAAAATTCCAAGAGAAACCAGACAAACACTTTGTTTATCTCTGGGGGGGTACCCACTGCAGCCCCCTGCCAGTCTGCGCCCACCCTCGGCCGGTTTCCTGTGGCCAGAGAGGGTCCCGCAGCCAGGCTGTGGCTGAGCTCTGTTGGACTGGAGGGGGCAGTCACTGACAAAACACTTCTTAGCTAGGGGTCTGAGGCTGGAGAGCCCCCGCCTTTTCTCAAGGCCAGAGCTCTCCTGGAATGCTTTCCAGCCCCCTCTGATTAAAGCTGGGAGCAGTTCTTTAAGATCGTGCGCCAAACGATGGCTGTCATCAGGATGCTCTTTGTGCTGTGTTACATGCTAGCAGCTCCCTCTAGGAGAAGTCTGTGGTAAAGAACTTAAAGTCCTTTCTCTTGCTGCTTCTTTGCTTTTTTCCTGCATCCCAGCAATTTTCCATGTGGCAGTGAAGCAGAGGCAGACGGGCTCTGTGATAACGATTGTGGCTATTCCGGGGGCTGCTGAAAGCAGTGTAGGGTGGCCGTGCTGCCTTGCTGAAGTCTTCCTGTTCTGCCTAGATTGTCAGAGAAGCAGGCACACCAGAAGAACAATTACAGTGGTTCATCTTGAGTATCTTCAGACAAATTTGAACTTTGATATCTTCTTTCTATATGAAAAGAAATCAGTCCCCCTCAAGTAAGATGAAACGGGCATACTTAATTTCTGGTTAAAGCTGAAGCATGCAGTTCAAAGAACATTCTTGCTCCTTTCTCATTTTTATCAGCAAATCTTGAAGAAAAAGAAATGAAAGGGAGAAAAGCCTGGTGTTTAAATGTGGCAGTTTTCCAAATCTAAGTAATGGTGTTGGTGACTTTTTTAAAAATATATATTCTGTGTGTTAGGACAGTTGGGGATGCGGCTGACCTGAGTAAATTCAATTACCTTAAGGTTATGAACTTCCTTATGTTCTGGGTATTATTTGTCCCTCTTAACAGTCTCCTTTCATTAAAGGAATGATTTTTCGTGGGCAGCCGGGGGAGCTGGGCCCGTGTGTCCCCTGCTCGCTCCGGAGCCCCCGGGCCGCCGCTCTCGCCGCTCGAGGGAGCTCTTGCTCGGGAAATGACTCCGGTCCCACCTGAACCTGCCTCTACCGTGCCCACATCCAAAATCCTGCTTTACCCCCCTTAAACTTCACTTTGCCACACTAAACGTTTTACATTATAAATTACTTATCTTAAATTTTCAGCTAGGACAGAAGCATCAGGTATTGTTTCCATAGTAACTTGAAAACAGATGCTTAGAAACACAATCGACTAAACTGACTGTAAATTGAATTTGATATAATTTTGGTAATTGGACTTCTGTAAATTTAATAAACTGTCATTTTCAGCAAAATCTGGTTCATATTGCCTGGTCAGATAGCTCTGGCGGTTGGTTATATTTTTGTATCGGGGAAACCAATTTGAATACAACCCAGTGCTTCCAGTTTGGACCTGGTAACAGAAATAATAGTGAGAGGAATAAGGTCATGCTTTCAAAAACAAAGGAAAATCATACATTTTGAAACCTATAGGTAACAGCAGAAAAGGGGGGAAAAGGATCTGTAAATGGCAAACAAACAGAAAGGAGGGGATGACTTATGTTTGCAATAGATCTTGCAGTAACAGGGCAGTGTAGGGAAGTGCTGTGTCATGGAGGGTGGCAGCCAAAGCCATTTTTCTGTTTCATTTCATGGGAAGTGCAACCACCTCTCATGAGTGTCTCAGGATCATAGCTAGGACTTGAAACACCCCATGTTGTCTTTCAGTAGAGATCAAGCTTCGTTTATTAAGGCAATCCTTTACTTCCCAATCTTTCACTTTTGAGGAAACAGGAGGAAAAACTCACCCCTTTAACAAGCTTAGAGATTATTTCCTAGGTATCCAAGCTATGACAAGGCCTGTATCTCCTTGCCCTTTATATGTTACTTCGGTGATTTTTAGTGAAATAGTTAATCAGAAAATAATTTTGAACTTGAACAGTCAAAATGAAATTTTCCATTTTCCTTCTGATTGCTAAGAGTTAGTGAAGACAACCTTTTCCTTTTTGCAAGTCTGTAAACTGTGAATGAATATTTTTTGGAGCCTTCAGCTTGACTCAGAAAAGGAAACTAAAGAACTAAATGGTAGACAGGAAGCCTTTGCCTGGTATCCAAGAAACACACATTTGGCAATGATCCTGGGGCTTCTGATTACAAGCTGAAAGGGAAAACTTCATTATTTAAAGTACCAAAGAGACTGAGAGAAGCTTTTTCTGTAGTATTCTTGATTGTAGGAATGTAGTCTGTCATTTAACAGGATAAAACACTCTGCTGCCAAATCACTGGATGGCAGAAATCAGGGAGTGTAAAGTAAAAGTCTAAGGACAAAACAGGGTGATGTAAATTGTTAAATTCTAGGATGTGTTTTGTGTATGTGCATTTTAAGAATGGGACATAGTAATATTATCAATAATATATTAAAATACCCTGTAGAAACCGTATTGCTTATTTCTGACTAATAATATCAGCATGTTTAAGGTAGCATCTCGAGTGAGATATGCATATATTGTTCACTATACTATATATATATTTTTGTAATAGTGATTTGCTGTGAAAATTTTTATTTCTAGGCAAGTAGGTTAGCATCACCTCAGATATAATTTCAAGGGATTTCAGGTTTCAGGACAGACTTTTAAAAATACATCCTGTTAGGAGGGCTCGGCTTTGCTCTTTCATCATTTATAACCTATATAACAACGAAGCTAAGATTTATGGCTTTTTCCTTTGTTGTTCCAGCATAGAACTGGTGTTCTAAGGTTGTAGTGGTGCAGACTGGCTTCCTAACTACATTCACTGAACAGGGGAGAAGAGCTTTTCTGAACTGCTTGTGGGAAAATGCTCTGTATTGCCAAGAGGTTGTCGCCTTATTAAGCTTTAAATAATCTGAAACTTTGGGGCCTTTAATTCATTCAGTTTCTATTGGCTAAACACAATTACAATTAATCAAACAAGCTGATCTGGCTCAGGTAATAAAATTACAGTACCTGGTTTTGACACGCTGACAATTAAGCGAGCAGCTGACTTTGGCTGAGTGTATGTATTGATAATTTCGGGGCTGAGATGCCCTGGTGGGGTAAGGTCTCACAACAATAAATACTCTGTTTCCAGCTGGAGAAGTGAGTAATGAGCCCAGCTGCCCTCCAGCATTGCTGCTGCTCACAAACACTCTACCTTCAGCATTGCCTGTTCCTGTCAAGTGTGGGAACGTGTGGGCAGTAACAGGGCAGTGCTCCTGACAGGAGCATCTTGGCTAATGCCCTGTGAGAGTCAAGCACTGCCATAACGGGGGAGAAGGAGAGTTCAGTGCTGCTTCTGAGCTGACACAGGTCACAGAGCCTGCCTACAACAAAGCAACAAGATGAGCTAAATCAAATAATAGTTTCCTCCTACTGCTGGCAGAGCTGTATTAAAAGAAGTGTGATTGGCTAGAGGAGATCAATAGAGGAGGGAGTCATCCCTTACAAAACGGTTTAGACATCCTTTGGAAAGGAAATATGCTGTATTAATCCTGAGAGACAAGGATTGGGTATAATATAGAAATAACCACATAAGTATTGAGGACCTTTTTTCTATTCTATAGTATGTGGCTGAAGTTTTCCAAAGTTAAAGGGCATGCTCGGAGAGTGTCTGTATGTGGTTTTTTGGTTTTGTAAATTAGGATTTTAATCCTAGCATCTGCTGTTTTCTTGAACAATTAAAGTAAGCTCCTTAGATTTATGCATTAAGATTCCAAACACTTCTACACAAGTAGTAAATAACTTGTTTTTCAGAACAACCAGATTTACTTCATTCTTTACTCTGACCCAATATCACCATGGATAGTAACAACAAGATTTACATAATGTGTATTTGTTCTGTCTTAATATACTCCAATTTTCCTTATGGAACAAATTAATCTAATAATTTATACACTCTAACCTGTATACTGATGATATAAATTTATACTAACACTGTTCAGATTAAATTTTTGCTGGAGATAATAATGGGGAAGGGAGGTCTGGGCTATTTTACGTTTTTATATTAGGTATGAGAAGGATACTGGCCTGGCCACTAATTCCTCTTCCTGTCCTTTGGCCCTTATTGCTATATTGCAGGACAGAATTTTGCCTGCGTTGGTGAAAAGCCTTCAGCTGGTTTGGTGTACAACTGTATTAGCAGTCAAAACTCAACGTAATTTAAAGTAGCTCATTAGCTGGTTGATTCTTTGCCTTCATTTCATGTTGTCAGTCTGAGCAATGAAAAGATGTCAGAAATTTTGCAATCACTTCCAGCATCTGAAGATCCTCCTGGCTTGGTGTTCCTGGGAGGGTGTGTTATGAGGAAGATTGTTCTAGAATATTTTTTTCATTTTTTCCTTTCTTTATGCTTCCAACAAAGAAAGATGGATGTGATCTGGGATTGTCTTTAGAACTTCTTTGTGTAGAAAATTTGGATTTCATATAAAAATAAGAGTAATTGTATACCTGTTTTAAGTGTATTATGCAGACACCTCTTGAGTGAACTGGTAGCTGATAGGTATCCTATTCATTTTCAGCTTAGTGAGGAGGTGAAGACTATAGGGATTATGATGATATTTACTCTTTTCTGAATGTCATATTTTCTTTTAAATATTATGCTATAACCTTTCTCTCACTGTAGTTTGCTTTGTATGTTAAGACAAAATTGATTCCTGAGCGGGAATTTGACACAAGGCTTGTATGCTTCTTAAATTTTGTGTAAACTCCAGGTGGTGCATGAGATTTAAACTGGTATTTTATAGAGTTGAACTTCACCTTTATGACCTGGTTAAGGCATTTTTAACTTGGTATCAGCAGGTGACTTGTGAGGAGAGAGACCTAATAAGAGTTGATTCAAACTTCACTTTTTTCACACAGAATTTTTAGAGGCTTTGAATAACAGCTGTAAAGAGTAATCCCTATTTCCTCATTGTTGCAAGACTGTTTTCAACATCTGTTATGTCATGCCTGTCTGCTGAAAAGTCCTAAAGAGCTGTCACTCTTATGTCCTAGATGGTCAGTACACCAGATCAGCCCACCATTACATCTGTCCCTGTTGCCAGTTTGCCATGATGGCCATAAACGAAGAAATACCTGAAAAATGCCTGTCCTTAAAGGCTGACTTCAAATAAACAAAATTTGGGTATTTAATTAAAATTTGAAATTGAAGTTGTCATATACTTTAAAATCCACCTACATTGATGAGTATTTTAATTTGGATGCTATCAGTGCTGTCAGTCAGACATGCTTGTTTCTGTTTGTCTGATGTTCCCCTGCCAAACTGTTGTATTCCTTATGAATATTGGCCAATTCTTAAACTGTTTAAGGAGCGTCTCAGCTTTCAGGTATGCTTCCACAGTGATGAATCAGGACATGTTTCTCTGCTGTTGCACTTGCTTTTATTTATTAGGCTGGTATCTTTGGTTTCATTGTTTTAGTCCTTGTACCTGAGGCCAGAATTTAGGGCAATGCTATATCAGTAGTAGTTCCAGTTAAAAATATTCTGTATTATTATACTGTCATTATTCAGTGCAAGGATTAAATTTTTTGTTGTCCTTTATCATGCAACAGTGTAGGAATTGTAGCTGGCATGGCCTTTGATTCTTCAAAAATATATAATTGTTCTGCAGTCATGAACCAGTATAAACACTGGAAGAAATGAGCATATTTCTTTCATCCTTGCTGTAAGCCCCAGGGAACACCAAAAAATGTAAACTGGTGGTAAAATGGATCACAGAGCACTGAGAATTGGAGAAGAACACAGAGGTGGAGTACACATAGTTTTGCAGGCAAGAAGTTTAATTAGGGCTGAGTTTCAGAAGCTTTGATGTGCACCTGTACAAATGTATACTTACATGTCTCATATCATTATTGTCAAAACTGCCTTTAATAGATCTTACAAAAGCTAAGCCAGCAGTGATGATTAGTCCTTTGGTAAATTTGGACTAATTTAAATTAATGCATGAGGATTTATGAGTATTTGCAAAAAATATTTGAAAAAATAACTGAATTTGTGGTTCCAATTGTGCTTTTAAAAATTAAAAAGCATTTC
>VYZR01043879.1:31090-55602 GCA_013400675.1 Oxylabes madagascariensis
TAATGCAGGGATTGAGAGTACAATTTAGCTTTTTATGTATCTATCTATATATAGTCATGAATTTGAAGAAAGAAATTAACTAGAAGGCTGCCCCATGTTTTTGTGAGTATTTTTTACACCTTCTTGACATAAGAAAAAAGATATTAGAAATTCTTTTCAGGGTGTATCATATACAATGGGAATTATTTATAAATTCAGGGCACTGGACAAGAAATTGTTTTTCCCTTTGTTTCAATAATGTTTCAATTTATGATGGAAATATCTGTTATTTGTGGAGTCAGTTATATACTAAACAGCAAAGATGTGTGATAGACATTCTACTATTTGGTTTTACAGAAAGAATGTGTTCTTGATCAGTCTGGATTCTCTGAAACATAACAGGAAACCTAAAGACTAGAGCAGAGGGAATGACTGCTCCTGAGCACTGCATTTCTCACTTAGTCATTCTGTTAGGCTTGAGAATCTCAATGACAAAAAGAGGACTTAATCCCAAGAAAAAAAAGAACATTCAAACCTTTAATTTTGATTCTGCATTCCTAAATTAAATGCATAGTGTTTTCCCACAGCTTACTCCACTGAAGTTGGCTAACCTACACTCATTGGTTCTAAGCTTTTGTATTTGCTGCTACTGCTTAACCCTGGCAATCTGGCAAGAAGTTCCATACAAGAACTTGCTTTAATTGTAGGGCAAGTATGAATACAGAACACAGTGAGAGTGTATTTTGGAACAGTTTATCTATGTAATCTCAGTGCTTAAAAATGTCATGGTAGCTATCACATCACTTCCTGGCTCAAGTGAGTGGAGAATTTAATTTTTTGGAGAGTAGATCTGGTCTGAAGAGCACTGCTTTAAAACAGATCACTCCTTCGAGTGTCAAGATCAGGCCCATTCTGTCAGTTACACCACAATGTAAACGTATTCCCTTTCTCATTTCCCTGAACAGGTGAATTTTTTTACAGTTCTGTATTTTTGGATGATGCATTCTGCTGTTGCTTCTCCATCTGCCAGCACAGTCTCTATTTTACACGTCTGTGTAGTCCCTTCAAGTTTTTGTGGGCATGGCTTTTGTTCGCAGTTTATGAAGATGGGGAAAATGGACTTGTTTTTCCTTTTGTGCGTTATTTGGGGAGTTTGAAGTCTAAAAGTCACAACAGTTGATCAATTCCAGTCTAGGACTTCAAGGACATAGCTGGACTCCTCTCATAACAGCTGCCCAAAAGTGGTGCAACGCTCACAGTGCTCTTTGTATCCAGCATTACTCATCTATTGACTCAAGCCAGGAATCAAATACATTGATTTTTCACATTGCTGTTAGCTGAATTACTTAGTCAAATCTGCAAGCAGTGCTAGGTGTGTGTTAGGTGACTGTCATGCACTATTAGTTCATTTATGGAAATTTTTCCAGAAATATTGATTATTTTCATGGTTGGCTTCATATAATTACAAATCATTAGCAAGGTAGAAGAGAAAGATAGCTTAACAATCTGAAAATAAGATAAGCTCAGATTCACTTTTTCGGTTAGAAAAATTGCTTATGACTAGATTACATAAAAATACTTGAAACACTTTTCAGCCACATACTTTTCAATGACCCTATCCAAGAAAGGCAGTATCTCAAGTAAATAACAATAACCACATACCTTTGCAGATGTTCTTCTGCCAATGACTTTTGAGTTGCTTTAAACTCATAAATTTGGAAAGTTATCTACCTTAAGAAATATTTAGTGCTTCAGCCTCTTGCATTAAAAACCCCCCATAACCCCCCCAAGAAATCCAAACTCAATAACAACAAAAACCCCACTCCAATATTTATAATATAAATAGATAACTTCCCTGGCAAAGTTCATAGCATTTTCTAAATTGAAAGCTGGAATAACTTGCACCATTACCAAAGTTAATAATTGTATTGGAAGAAAAGCTAGTGGAAAAGCAGTTATCAATTTTTGCAAGCCATACTTCAAACTGACATTTATTTAAGTTCTCAGTATCTAAAGCTCATTAAATGCCTCTCGTAGGTTATGCAATAGACTAGCTTGAAAGAGGCAACTGTTCCTTACTACCACGTACTCAAAGTAAGCCAGAAGCTATTTCTCTTATACATATCTGTTACTTTAGAAAGGTTGTTTTACAAAAAGTAGCTTTTCTCCTATGTTAAAATTTACTGTTTTATGGAACAGAACATAAAATCTACCTGTTACCTGTAACCTGAGCTTTCTTGCAAGGTAGTGACCAGGATCTCTTTCAGGACTGGATACAGACATGTTGTGTCAGAAAAGTTATTTTTTTTTGTCAGCAAATCTGTACTATTTATTCTTCAAGCAGAACTTTTTGAAAACCTTTAGCACAAGTATAGGTCTGATATCCTGAAATGGGAACATTTCATTCAGCTCTCCCCACATATCTCAGATCTGCTCTGCAGTTCCGAACTCAGTCTGCTTTAGGGCCATATAAATGGCACTGCAATGGTTCTGCAATGTGGACAGTGTCCTCTGTAAATATGTGAGGCAGCAAAATTCCATTCAGGTAGAACAACCTTAGAAGAAAAAAATCTCACAAAAAACCTGTTTCAAGAAACATCTTAATTTAAATGAGAATAAAGACTCTTTCTAACTCAGGCTACGGAATCCAAACCTAAATCCAGATGGCATTTACAGCTCTGCTTTAATTACAGGCTTCTTGAATAAACTTGAATTTAACTACTTATCTCTGGTTGTGCAACACCACAGGGCTTTGCTAAGGGAGCTCTTGTGGAGTCTATTAGAGCCAAATGCAGCTCAGGATTAAGGGAGCAGCCTGGCTGGAGGGGGTGTAGTTCCAGACACACAACTGAAGATACAGCTGTGTTTAGGACGGAGAGTGAGACTTCACAGGATCAAGCATGTTTTCTACTCCTCTGAACATCCAGAGTGGTCTTAAGAAGAGCCTGTTGTGGTGTCTGGCAGGGAACTGGGAGCTAGTGGGACAGCACATTTCAGTCCCACTGCCATCTTTTTGAAATAAGTCTGTGCTCATTTGTAGGGAAGGATGTAGCCTAGGGCAGTATTATAATCAAAATGGAAAAAAAACCTTTTAAGAATGAAGGAAAGCTTTTCTTCAGGAACCATGTTAGAAATGTAATAAAGCAATTATCTAATTTACCTGCTAGTATGTAAAGGAAACAGAAACAACCTTTTTCACGTATTCCTGCTGCTTAATATACAGCTGATGCTTTCCCTAAAATATTTGAGGCATCCCGATACCAGGAGAATTGGCACTTTTAGATCTACTTACGATCCACAAAGGAAGTGAAGAGCATTCTGAACCTGCTCAGTCTGCTGCCTTCATCTGCCCACATCCGCACCACCCCTGTCCCTGTCTGCAGCGTGACGTCGTTGGCCACCGTGCTGCAGAACTTGGCCTTCAGGTTTTCAATGGAACTGCTCCCATCATACACAGCAACAAAGTTCCTTTTGCATTCATTGGAATGCTCCATTTGATAGTCCAGAAATCGCATATAGATCTGTTAGAAAAGAGGAATCAATGTCTTTAGAAGAAGAAATACAGAGAGGAGGGTTTTCTTAGCAAATCTTGAATAAGATGTTTTTTCCCTTAACACATAAATGTAATTCCCAATTCACAACGCTTTTAAACTTAGATTTTCTCATTAGATGTCTGTGTGGAGTATTACCTGACATTTGTCTTGGATATCCATTTCACTTTTCCCTGCTACCCAAAACAACCTTTATTTAAAAAATTACTTTGATTTACTTCTGCTCCCTTTGGAAAAACAGTACAATGCAACACACTTGGTGAAGGAAACCCCAAGAAGCTCTGCTAAATGCGAAGTCTGTTTCTCTAGAAGAGATATAAGGGATGCATAAAGGTACTGAAATAATTTTTAAATTATTTTGACTGTTCTATTTCCTTTCTTTCTAATTCATAAAAACAATGTTAAAATATAGGGAAGGAGTCTAGTCAGAAAACCTTTGAAGTAAAATAAAGAAATTAAAATTTATTGCTTCAGAATGAAAGCTAATTACTGAACCATAGCTGTGTTATGGAAGACACAAACCATGAAGTCAGGGGTAATTTGAATTAAAATGAAAACGAGAGAGAAGTAAGCTGGCTGTGTAGGAAGAATTAATGAATTTAAGCTAATCTTAATACTTCTAAAAGCAGAAATCTAATCCAAGAGAAGGCAGCATATGTGTTAGAACACACGCACAAGGAAATTAGAAGATTGAGATGGTATTTAAAGAGTAAGTAAATAATTTCTTTTGCTGGAACAGAAAACTCATGCAAGATTGTAATTCAGTTAAAATTACATGAACACATCAAAAGGCTTTTGAATCTCTTCAATGGTATTGGAATTCTCTAAATTCTTCTGAAATTTTCGAGGTATGAAACCAAGTCACCTAAGCATGCTGCAAATGCCATTTTAGACTTTAACAATTCTTAGCTAGCCATTGTGTTGCTAGAGAAGAAATGTGCCCAGGAGGAGGCTGAGGTGCTCCTCCCCCGTCCATGAGCTCTCCTGCGTGTTCCTGGGCTCAGCCTGGGGCTGTCTGAGCCCCGCTCCCGACCTCCTGTCCCACCCATGCCAGGGATGCTGCAGAGCTTCTGCACATCAGGGCTCTGTGCATCTGCACATCAGGGCTCTGTGCATCTGCCATGGGACTCTGGGAGCCTGCTCAGGTGGGATACAGGAGGTCAGGGCAGATGAACCCCACGCTTGGGCTCTATAACCCAGTTTGCTGCCCCTTTGCTATGGCTCACTACCAACCACCTCTGAGAGACAAAACAAGAGATTCCCCTCCCCATTCCTACAGCTATCAGGCTTTATTGAAAACATGGTACAAGAGAAAGACAGGTAACACTTGTACCCCGTGGCCTTTCCTTTCCAGCACTTCCAGAGGCAGGCTGGCCAGCACGGAGTTCCCTTGCACATTCTGTCCGAAGGTGCAGCCTGTGCCATATTAGCTCATGCTTCACCTCACTGTTTTGTGATTTTCAGCATAGGTGTTTTTTCTTCTTTTCTATTTTCTTTTTTTTTTCCCTGCTATTCTTGTTAAATTTACTGCCGGAAATTCTCAGCTACATGGAGAACCTATTTTCTATTGATGACTTGTCTCAAAAACATGGATGTGAGCTGCAATTGCTAGTATTTGGGCTGAGAGAGAGTATTTTCTTTTAATGATTGACTTTATATATCTGCCACAAAATTACAATGGAAACTAAAAATAATTTAGCACACTTTTAGTAGAGCTATTATTTGTATGATAACAAAGGAATAATCCCATTGAAAGTGCTCACCTCTTCACAAGTTCCTTTGGATTAATGTGTTAGGCAAGTATAAAAGGTCCTTACTCTTACATTATATTGATTATTCTGGTAATTTTATGAAATCTGAAGGTAATTTATTAAATGTCTGCTATACACATTTTAAAAATACTTTCATTGCTGCACTAGTGTCAGTTTTAAAAGTTTATTTTTATTACAAAATCAAATTGAGGAAATTAAAAATGTCTATGCTTATTTTTCTCAAGAGACTGCACTGTATCAAATGTAATGGCTTTTATCATCATAGTTCTGCCTGAATTGAAGCTTGGGAAACCACTGTCAGAATACTAAGAATTAGTTTTCTGTAGTGTTTTAAATCAATAATTTAAGATGATGATCTAATTTCAGGACTCACCCAACTATAACTCTGCCTTCTGGCAACATTCAATAATTTATTAAAATACTTAAGCACAAGACCTGGTGCACTCAAGTGGCAATGTAGAGAGAAAATGGGTTTGTTATTGTTTCTGGAAGAACTGTGTCTATTACTTAGACTAGTGTAGGGTTCTTGGGAATTGACTCACTTCCTCAAAGGCTCAAATATATTAATGGACTTTTAATTTCTTTCATGTCTTGTCCTCTTATTATCATCTTTTTGGTTACTGTTTTACAATGCACTTGCAAAGTGGTTAATAGAGCTGGTTAGTTAACTGTTAGGAGTGTGTAAGAAGGCAGAGGGAAGGTTTGTCATCTTGGCAGCTACTGCTTCAAAACATTTTTTAATTTTTATGTATGTGCAAGCAGAAGCAAAATTAAAGATGTGTATGCTCTATGGAGAAAAGTATGTGCTCCTCTGTGCAACATATTTAACAAATATGATTCAGGCTTTAGCCATTGTATTTTGGGGTTGTGAATAGGATTTTCCTGCTGTGTGCCTAACAAGGCAAACCTTACCTTTCCATTTAGCTCAGACTGCTGATGAAAGTGGATTTTAAGGTGCTGGATTGTGAATTAGATGGGAGAAACAGGCACATGTTCTTTTGACTTTGAACAGAACCAAATTCTCCAATAGAACCACTGGAAGCAAAACATTAAATTTTGGCACTGGGATTTACTGGAAATTACTGAAGATGTCAGCCAGCATTTTTGCCTGCAGTCTTCCAATAAAACCCGGGTCCAAGTCAAATGCCCCTGAAAATTGTTGCTTAAACAGTTCTCACAGTTATTTGGTGTTTGAAGCTTCAAATAATAGGAAGCCAGCACTATGCACTTGTATAAGTTTAATTTCAGAAACAATTCTCTCTCTGGATTTCCTAAGCCACTGCTACATGACTCATTTCAGTGAAGTACATTATGCAACTCACAGTTAGTGACCATTACCTGTTGCTACTGTCATGGAAGCCCATAATATACTGAATTATATGAACAAAACCCACCTTAGCATTTGGAGTGGCTTTAATTGTCCAGATACAGTCAACTGCTTGTCCTGGTTTTGTTTTTCCTTCTTGTTCTACTTGACTGGAACGTACTATTCCATCAGCTCCTGAGAGCTCAAACTGGCAGTCTAGGGAGAAGATAGAGCTTGCTGTCAAATGCAATATGACATTAATTTAAAATTTCATGTGTAAAGAAATTGTTACTGTAATACTATACCTGGGATGGGATTTAAAATACCTCCTAGGTAAGTGAAGTCAGGATCTGTAATAGAAAGAAGTCATGAATCATAAGGGCTATCAGTGCTTGAGAATCACTTCAAGCTTTAGTATTATCTGCAGATTATGTCCATTTTTTATTATGTCACACAAAAAATTGCCAGAAAGTTTACTGAATCAATTGGAGCATATAGAGACAAAGGTTTTTTAGATGAGAACATTATTCCACAAAGATTGACCTTATCTGAAAAAGGTAATTCTATCCTGACAGCTCAGATTTCTAGCATAACACCAAAAATTACTATTCAGTATTTTGTTCCTACATTGTATTCTGAATTTAACTATGTCAGTTTTCACTGAAACCGCTGGAGCTCCACAAGAGCACAGGGGATCTTTCTCTGTGCAAAAAGCTTATTTAGATTTATTTTATCAGACTGCTGTCTATGTAGTTCTGAACAATTTGAACTGCACTTAGCAGAATATATCAACACTTTGAATTTGCTAACTGCTCTTAAAAAAGTATGCGAAGAAAGCTGTTCAATCCTAAAGGTACTTTTCCCTGGGTTATCTGTGTCTCTTCTATTAGGCCATGTAGAGCAGTTCTAGACATGGTTCATGAAATGTTGTTCTATGCAAAGGAAGCTTTCGTTCATGCAAAAGTGCACACTTGTTTGGTACAAAGTTCTTCTCCAAATGAAGGTCCAGAGTTTGGCTCTTTCTGTGATCCTATAAATCATTTTTTCTGTACAGGAAGTTTATCACTTCCCCTAAAATGCCTCCGTCCTGAGCTTAAGAATCAGCACAGTTCAGAATGTGCCTTTTTTGCCCTCCTCTTTTATTTACCTATAGTGACAATCTATGATCACTATATCCCAAATTCTGCAAGGTTTTCAACTTTCTTTGTAAGCTGATTTTTTTAATGAAGCATGAGTATGTGCACATGTTCCCTTTCATTTTCACAACCGTAAAATATTTTACTACACTTCATATAAACGAAGAGGAAAGAAAAGAAAAATGTCAGTCCTTCAGTTGTTGCAATCTATTGTGAAAATAATATACAGTTCAAATGTATATTTAAAATTCCAGCCTGCAACTATGGTATTAGTTTTGAAAGTGATGTTGATGAAATGGCTTTGGCAATAGACTTAGCAAAATGCGTAAGTACCATCCCTGTGAAAACATTTTATCATGTAATTCCCAATGGTCTGGTCACCACGTTAATCTGAAGTTTCCAAGTCTAAATCCCTAAGCAGTAATATATAATCATAAATTGTGTTTTCATGTGCTCTAGGGGTAAAGATAACATTAGGAAGTTATGTTTGTGTATACATTTATCGAAGTAGTAGAGCTGACACTTGTATATTGCCTTTTGTCCCACAGGACAATAAAATGCTGATAACTATACGTGTAGTATCTGTGAAGTACAATAGTCAAGCATTGCACAAGGACATCAGGTCAAATTTTCATGTATGAAAGATGCCCTGCCAGGTTTAAGTAGCTTCATGGAGCAGATGTAATTTTTGTCTGTCTAAAGGCACTGTCAGCACATTGTCCTCTCCTTTGCACCTGTGAACTGCACAGCACTTTGAGCAAAGAGCAGCTCTGTTGTCTGAGCCCAAGGGTTGAGGGAATCCAGTTACACTGACAGCTCGTGCTTAGACTGTGCAGATATTTGCTCTGGGTTTTCAGAACGGAGATTTAAAATGTTTTGCATGTGGCTGGAGTGCTATTGTAAAGTTGCTTCAGGTGTTTTTGTCCAGTGCCTTACACTCCCAGAAGAGAGGCTGGTGAAAAGGCAGCTCTTCGCATAAGTTGTCTTTCCTTTCCTACCACTGGTGAAACTGATACAAATAGAGAAATAAAGAGGGACGTTGCTGAAGACTTCAGCATGAACAGCTCAACTGTCTTCCTTACTAGCAAACTCCAGACCTGTAACTTTCGTCAGTCAAGATTCCCCAAGTGTTTTTAGCCACATGCCCTGTAGGATTAGCAGGACCTAATGTGACTGTGGCTGTCACATTGTCGCTGTGCCTCTGTAAGTGCTCATGCTGAAATGCAGCTCCAGGCTGAGAGGACAAACACACCCACAGGGTTCAATGGGAGCAGACAGTCATTAACTCAGTCAGAATTTTACACATCTTTACCTGGTATAAATGAGTACTTTGCTTGAAATCCCTTTCCTTCCAGCTCCTCATCAGAAA
The DNA here is from genome assembly GCA_013400675.1 of Oxylabes madagascariensis. NCBI lineage: Eukaryota > Metazoa > Chordata > Aves > Passeriformes > Timaliidae > Oxylabes > Oxylabes madagascariensis. The sequence goes on from VYZR01043879.1 coordinate 40,204, forward strand.
TAAACTTGATCCACATAAATCTCCCTGTTGATCTAATTAGTGCAGGACTTTTCAGACCACAGTAACGATTAATGAGAGGGGAGAACCCAAAAGGTCCATCTCGAACCTCCAGGTGATCAAACCGACATTCAAATGAGGGTTCTATGTAATAGGGTTCATCAAAGGTCAACTCAATTCTTTGTCGTGGAGCAGCTAGACACAAAAAAAAAAGTGAGCAAAAGATTAAATTAAGATCTTGATAAAAAACAAAGACATGAAGTAATGAAGAGACAGGCCTCCAAAACAGCTAGATAAAAAAGAAATTGGAAACTTCTCAAAACACATCTGCAGTCTGCTACAAAAATTTTAAAAATTATTTTCTAAAAGATACTTTTGCATAGAACTATACAAAAATTTTTGTTTGCTGATCTTAATTGTTGAAAATTCAGAAATTGCATTAATTTAATGCAGCACATATAACAGATATGAACGTATATGCAAAGGTATTCGAACAAGGTTAAATAGTAAGACATAAATTAAAACAAGTGTTCTGTGAAAGCAAAATACATTAAAAAGGTCAAAATATTGAGCTATGCGGAGAGGAATGGAAAAGAGAAAGATAGGAAGAACTACTCACTATTTCTTAAACATAAAGCCCAAATTTGTAGATTCCTTTACAGAAGACATCTTTTATTACAATATTCACAGAAGTGTAAGTGCTTCATATATGTCAATAACATGCAGGTGGCTACAGATGTTGGTGAGTCTAAGCCTGCGGCAGCCTAACATCAGGATTCGGATCAGAGCCCTGAATCCTGACTCTCACATCCGTGGTTTGGATCCCAAGACTTTCTCCTGTATGAATGGCTTTAGTGTTCCTTGTTCTTGGCATCGGCTGCGCTATGTGAACTTCCCGATCCTGGCTGGGATCTGGAGTGACAGCGCTGAGGAATCACACGCTGCCTGCTTCTCCTGAATGCCGAAAGAATTTACTCTCGCGTCTCCAGCGCTCCCATCAGACCTTCTGCCTCACTCACACGCTCCACGCATTTGGAGCTGCTGTCAATGTTGGCAGTGGTCTGCATGAAGGAGCAGATCTTGCCTAGAAATTCCAGAGGGCCTCGGCCCCACTCAGGCACCCAGTGTTTCTCTGGAAGGACTGAGGAGAGCTGGAAGCTGCTCCTGTGCCCCAGCCCTGCAGCAGGACAGGCTGGCTGCTCCCTGGGGCATCCTTGGGCAGGCAAGGTGCAAAACCAAGATGTGCATGTGAAACACTACTGTGCTGTACAAACAAAAACTCACCAAACCTCATTAGTTGAAATATTTCAATTAATTGATATGAATCTGATGATTGGGCTGACTAATATTTTTAGCCGACTTCAGTGGGTTTTGGGTGCATTCTAATAAGAGGAAATATAATTGGAGTATCTCAAGTCTTGCAGCCTTTATTTAAGATACTCTCATTGGAATATGGTTTTATTCTAGTTAATGACATTTTTTTGTCCTCATCACATTACTTTAATAGTGACCTCAGCAGTGCTAACAAATCTCTGTATTTTTAGTACAGTGCTATGGCAGCCAGATATCTCTTTTTCATTAATGAAGGACAGCATAAAGGTTTTCTGCCGGTGAGATAGAACAATGCAGCATGGTATGAAATAGCCTTTGTCTTTTGCAATCTATTGTCAGTGATATTACGATAACAAGCTACAATCTTTATCTTACTAATTCCATACCTTCACAGATTACAGTAGATATGCTGCTCTTTTTCCTGGCTGTGAGGATATGTTGTATTCTACATAGATGATTTCTTAATGTTTGCATTTCTTATTTATTTGTTGTTATGACTTGAGAGAGAAAATTTAGCCTCTTAGTAAACAACTGCAGAATTCATTATATTACCAGTACGGCCAAGCAATAGTTTACATCTGTGTAAGATGACAGTTTAAACAGGTCAAGATTTTCCATTTAACAGTAAGAGTACAGAAAAACAAAACAGAAATATAGCATGTACCTTCTAAGATATAGATGCACTCCTGATTGGGTGGGTACATGTTTGGGTAGTTTGGTGAGGCAAAATGTCCTCCATTACTGGTCCGGACCCAGTTGTCACACTGGGTGGGAGGAATGCGATTCACTCCAATATTTTGCCCACCTTAAGCAAAAAAAAAAAAAAAAAGTGATCAAGTAAGTTTCTTCTGCAAGCATGCAGAATTGATAAAGTAAAACTCTGGCATGACACATAGCCTATAAAGAAGAAAGTAATTTATTTTGGTTTTTAGTTTGGTCGCAAGCCCTCCTGTAGGGTACTCATTAATACCTATCTAAGAAAATCTTATCTTTAATTTTGTGGTGGGGTATATCCTAAAGAAATCACAGTTTTTGAATATCAAATATATCCAGAAATTCTTGGAAAGGAGAGGGAATAGTTTTGTTTTTTGTTTTTTGTTTTTACCCAACTCAGTTCAGGTTTTTGATACTCTTCTTTCTAAATGAAATAGTCACTGTGGCTGCCAATACCACTATTTTATGGCTTATGTCATCTCCATTTCTATGTAAATATAATCAGAAATATTTGTCAGCTTTCACTGGTTTTGACCCTGATTCCAGAATATCAGGGTGGGATATCTATTTACAGTAATTTGCTGGATCACAGAATGTTTGTAACAGAATTAATTACAATATGCAAATACACTAAATACAGCAATGGTAGTTAATAAAATTCCTAGCAATAGGTAGATTGCCCTGGTAGCTAAGGGTCTGATTTAGGATCAAAGCTCCTCTTCTGGATGTACAGGGAAATGTGTTCTGTGACTGAGATTATGCAGTTTAATAAGGTAATTCTTCATGCTGGATCATTCACAGGAGCTTGGTTCGGATTTCCTCATCCATAGAGAATGGGTTGGGAATAGTGTGATCTCTAACATTCTTAAGTACCTTTGGCCCTTTTCCTTGTTATCAGCAGAACCGGAGAGAGTAAGACACAGGATATGTATTTTCTGCTAGATATTTCCTAAATCTCACAGGGTACTCTCATAGTGTTATCTATATTTACACAATTTTAATTTGCAGACCTGTGAGAGGACATCCATGCTGATACAGGTCTTAGATGCCTCCAGTAAAGTTCATCACCTTCCACTAGTATCTTGACAGCTTTTTGATTTATGGGGGTGAAAACTCTCTCTCCTGCAGAAATTTTTCAAGGAAATTCTGTAGGTGGCAGTTCAAGGAATTCTTCTCTCTGAAGTGTGGGTAATCCCACATATGAAAAAATAAGTTTTGTGAAATTGATTCCTTCCCCACTCAGCAGGCTTCAAAAATGTTTGTGGGCGGACTATTTGAAAAGCTTGTTGTCAGATACAGAAAACATGAATTTCCGTGGTGGTTTCTTTCCCAGCTCTAACATCTAAAACTGTAGAACTTTACCTGGGAAAGTGAAACTTTCACGATCTTTGTGACTGCATGGCTTTGTTCATTTGGGAGAAAATGCAGTAAATGGGGGAAAACGGAAAATACTACAATTCATATTGGTCATTCAAGAGCCATTAATATCTGAATGCAAACATTTCACTTATATTGCTCAATTAAAAGTTATAAAACTGTTCCATTTTTTGAGAGAAAGTCATGAAACTAAAATTGTACCTTGTGTCTTCTGTGCAACGGCAATGCCTTCCACTACCAGGATTGTTACAAGCAACACTGATGAGAGAAATTGGACAGGAAAAACATCAGTAATTCTTCAAAGTTATAGACCATTTTCTGCAGTCCCAGTTCATGCAAATCCTGGCATCACTGACCAAAATAACTCAGAACATGCAAAAATATTTAATTATGTATTTTCTTTAAAATTTCAACTCATGAAACCAGTACTGTCTATGTGCACTGCTGGTCCTTCTTCCAGCTTCCTCAAGAAAGTGTGTTTGAGAACAGCAATTCATTGTTTGAGTGAACTATTAAGAATATTTTCTAGAGTTCACATGGGATCTGCTGTCTATAAAACTTTTATATCCTGAAACAAGATGTTTCTCTGCTATAATGAATCATATTTATCCTAAAACTCTATTTGCATAATGTATGCAAAAGACTTCTCCAGCTTCCAAGAAATTAATCCGGACCACAGGAGACACTGCATGGTCTTAACCCCTCCACAGATTTCCCAGATTTGTGATTGCAAGACTGATTGTTGTGATGCTGCCACACAATACCACTGATTTCTGCAAATGATGGGGCAGTAGAAAATGGGCAGATGCAAGTTCTGGGGATGGAGAGCCTCCCTCTTTCCTTCTTTCCTTCCTGGCTGTTTTACTTTTGGTCTTTCCCTTACATTTACACAGTCCCTGCGCCCAAGAATCATCCGCATGGACAGCACATATGAAAAACTCCATATTCCACAGTCCATCAGCAATTTTAAAGCAGGCTTAATGTTCAGATTTTCCTAAAATGCTTTGTCAACTTTGTCACTTCAAATTGTCTGGGATTATCTGGAGGGGGAAAGAGAACGAAACAGACTGAATTAATATGCCACTCTTCAAATCTTTCATTTGCTTCCATCTGGAGTATCTCGGAAATTCTGGACACATCTCTTACAGAACTAGCTAAGCAGGTCTGCACTGCCCTGGACAGGAGATGGCTGAGGGGAGATAGGATACAAGTTACAAAATCACAGGTATCGTTGAGATTGAGAACTGAGCAACTACTGCTTGTCTCTTCCAGTAGAGAACCAGGGGGTGTCAGACAAAGCGAGCAGGTGGCGTGTTCAAATTAAACAAAGATTTTTCTTGCCTTTTTTCTCTTTTTTTTTTAAAATGCACATAATTCATAACGCATCCTTGAGGTAAAAAATTCTGTTTCAGAAACCCCTTAAGCTGTAAGTTGTTGGAAGTCTGGGATGTATTTGGGGCAAATATAATTTGCTCTACTTTTATACTCGTTCTGCTTTTTTATCTCTGCGAAACAAAATACCAAGCAAGATGGACCTTTGATGTGACCTGGTATGGCCCTTCCCATGTTCTTAATCTACTTGTCAGGCAGGCATGGCCTTAGCACTTCAGGGCAAAAAAGAGATTTCAGCAGGAATTTTCTTGTCACATTCAAGAAATTAATTTTATTTTCCCAGCCTTCCTGCCTTGTTGCTCAGGCATTTTAGTGGCTCAGTTGAAATGGCATTTTTTCCATCTGTGGTTTTCCCTGTGTTGCTGTTGGACTTTGAGCCCTTTATAGAGTTCCAGAGTGAGGATGCACTGACTGCAAACCACAGTGATCTCGACTCAACTCATCCAGATGCTCCTCTAACACTGGCATGGATATATTATCTTGGGAAAAGATAAAAGGAATCAAAGTCTGCTCCTGAAAGTATCCACCTAGCATTTATGTTTTATTATGTGTGTTTCTGCTGCCTTTTCTTCTCTCTACCCATATAGAAGTAGACTGTGTTTCATTCTGAAACTTTCCTCACCAACAACTGCTTTTTCCTGTGTAAGTTAGGTTCATAACTGTGGGTGTTTTCTGAAATACCATATGGGTCTTGCAAACAAGTGCTATGTTCTTAGAAGCTTATTTGATTTTTAGGGATGGATTATGTTGGAGTAGGTGAAGATTAAAGTAGTTTTTCAACTTCTATCTTTGCAATAATTCTGCATTTTCATCAATATTAATATACTTAAAAATATACTATCTGTCATTATCCAAATACAAAGCAGATGCTGCTAATCATTACTGACTCACCCTAGACTGAATATTCCTCCTTCAGAAGAAACTATCTAGCACCTATTACTGGTATTTAGTTATGGATGTTCCCTAGTCTTTAAAGCAAATAAACTAATATCCCATCTTTATTAACATATGATTGACATTACTTTTCAGCTGGTTTTAGTTTCTACTATTCTTTACACAGATGATAATATTTCAAAATTATTTAGAGTTTATTTTTGCAGCTTCTCTGTTTAAACTGTACACTGAAATATCTGAGTTTATGAGTTGCATGAACTTACAATGCATTTGTACTCCTGAGATCACTTGTCCCTAACAGAGAATTTTGACAGTAGTTATAAAGTTGTCAATCTCGTTTCTTTGGTTTTTTCCTACACTGGTTTTGGTGCAGCTTCAAAGTTGGCTTTTATTGTTAAAGTAAAGGCAGTTTCCCCAATCCTGTGTAAATCATGTGTCAGTATGTTCTACTGAATTCACTTTTCTTAAAGATGTGCTATGCCCACCCTCTGTTTTGCAAGGACAGAGCAAGCTCTGTGTAACTTATGCTGCTTCTCAAAAACGCAAAATGAGCTTTGACTTTTTTCCTTAAAGCAAACACACAGATAAATATGAGTGAAATTACCATGTGACTAACAAAATGAATGCAAATAGTCACTTTCAAGCAACAGTGAAAATTGAGTGTTTGTTGGTTTGCTTTGGTTTTTATTTAGTACAGCTCTTTACTGTGGCTATCACTGTTATAATACACTTTTTAAAAAATTTCAGTATGCATCTACATATATTTCAGTGATTGTACTGACGGAAACAACATAAGAGTAGATGTTCTGTTACACTAACCATTGATTTCCCTTCTTGCTGATATGGATAAAGAAACAACCCCTCTATAAGGGCTTCAGAAAGCCTGATTGGCTTTCACTAGAGCTGAGTTGTTTCTATAAATAGTCCAGGGCCTGTATGCGTGTAAATGCAAACAAACAGTGCCTATTTCTTTCAGAGCAGCATGGATATGCAGGCAACTGCAGAAGATATAGACTGAAAATTTGTCTTACTGTCTTCCTTTTGTCATGTTATATGGATGAGTGGGAACAGTATGGGCCACCTTCTCTTTGTTCCCTGCCCTTTTCATCCTCTTCTGTTTTAATCTCTTACACCTCTTTCCTGCCCTTCCCTGGCAATGCCCATTCTTCTCATGCTCTCAACAACCCTTAAGATGTATTCAGAGCAGCCCAGGTAGCAAACGTTCCAGGGTCTTCCTTTGGCACTACTTTTATTCGGGGTGGCAGTAAGATAAAGAAAAGAGGTGTCTCTGGTCTGCATGTGTGCTGTCCTTATCAGTGTGACACTGCTGGCAAAAAGGTGGAGAGCACTTACCTGTTCTTCCTGAGAGTACTGGGCAGGATTGCCTGAGGTACTATTGCCTTAAACTGAGTGCATTGACATGACACAGTATAATGTGGGAAAGCAAAGAGCAGTTTAGGGGCTGAAAACAAGGTCCATCAATATTCAGGATGAAAAGGAAAAAAATAATCAGTCAGGATATTTTTAGACCTTTCAGACTGTTTCCATTAACCCATTTTTGTGTGCATTCTGAAAACAACAAAGCAATCTCCTGGTGTCCTAAATTCATACTACTTCCTGGAAAAATAATTTAGAATCTCAAAGACTAATTTGGACAGTACAAATCCATAAGAAGGAAGATGTCTAGGGAAGAAGCAAATCCTGGAAGTTGGTGCAGTAGAGAGTTCAGCTAGTGCTCAACCACTGTCCTGGTACTGCAGCAGGGACACAGTCACAGCAATTGGAACAGTCATGAGAGACTGAACCACTTTCACTAACAGTCTTGTAGCACTTCCAGAAGAATGAAGAATGATCCCGTTATTTCTAATAAACTGCAATTCAAAAAGTTATTATGCACCTGAACTAACAATAGGACACAGTATTCCTCTGCTCCTTTTTTCCTCTTTTAAAGTCTCTTACAGATCTCTCTGACATGACTGTTCTTCAGTGTGGATGAAAGATAAGCCTAGGCTTAGCTCCACAGTCTGTTATGGTACAGGAACACAAGTAGTGAGTAAAAATGCCACTTGAACATGGCTTGGTGATGTAAGCAACAGCACACACGGTGCAGGATTGCATTGAATATCAAAGGGATTCAAGAGAAGAGCTGAGTGTTTTGTTTTTACTGGAGGAGTACAGGGAGAATTCTACCAGAGGATCCTGCGCTATGGGACACTGACCTTATGAACTTAGAGATATTAGGTGATAAATGTAATAAAGGTTAGTGCTTCTGCACCTTACAGTGAGCTTCCACTTCATGATCTGTACCCTGCAGAAGAGGCCATCATTACGCCAACAGCAGCGCCAACACCGAGGCAGAGATTGAGGAGCTTCTTTTATTCATGAATCTGGTATTTGTTATAGACTTGCATTTAATGAATTATGGTGCACACTTTTGTACAACCATTCAAAGCTCTGATAGTTCACTTGTGTGAGCGTGAACTAGGAATACAGAAAAAGCAGCAAGCTTCTGTCTCTGTTTTAAAAAGAATGGATTTTTCATTTTCTTCACTTCTTTGCATGAAATATTTTAGATCACATAGCCTGCAGACAGCTGTATAAATTTTAAAGAGTGAAGACACTAAACATACAATGCAAGTTGTTACTATTCTGTTGTTGAGGTAGGCTTATGGAATAATATAAAAGAAGCCCCTGAACTGGTGCAATAAACTCTGCATTGTTTGCAGAAGTCAAGATGTTCTTTGTTGGCATTTCTTAAATCTTTAAAAATAAATCTAAGCTAAAAAAGAAGACAGTTTCTGCATTGGAGTATATATAGAGAGGTTCACAAATGTGTGGCTCCTACTTCTCTTTAAAAATGACAATAATATAGTTCGTTTTGCAGTAAATGGGTGCTCAGCCCAATACTGAGAAATCAGCGTGTTGCTTAGAAAAACAAGTGCTTTAGGCTGCAAATCTGACATATGCTTGTACTTTCTGGCAAAACACATTCTTCAGATTTCATGGGATACAGTACAGCTCTGAGCTCCCTATGATTTGTCTTTCCCCTGCTCTTTCTGCATGCTCTAGGGATCTTCACACAGAGACAACAGACTCGATTTGCTGTGTGGCTCTGAGAGCAGTGTCTGTCTTCAGTGATGACAATGGGGGATCTATGCATGCAGGGCAAGCTGAATATCAAACTGGGGAGCAGTCAGGCACAACTGAGAAACAGAGTGAAACATTCTGCCATTTTTTAAAACAAAGACTTAATCATTTAGAGTATTACACATTCTTAGTATAGTGGTAGCCAGAATCCTAGGGATAAAGATGACAGACTTTGCTTAAAGCAGGATTCGTTGGATCTCTGCGCTCTGCTCCTTGGATTAGGCAGCACCTTGTACACACACAGTCCAGAGAGATGGTAATTGGCAACACACAGGTCATGCATGTTGGAAAATCTTGCCAGGATGCCTGCTTCTTTCTGGCAGATACAGCCTAGAGTAACAAATGCTTGATTTTAATTATATACTCTGTTTTGCCTTATGGGAATGGTTCCTTCTCTGTGTATTCTTCTTAAACCTAGCTCCTCATTTGCCCTGTGTGCTAAAATTAGCGTTACTTTCAGCAACTGCTTACCACAGTATTTTAGGTTTTATATTCATTTTTTACTCATGTGTCTAAACATTAATATTAGCTATCAATGTGCCAGGGACATTTATGATTATTATATCTTATCCCATTCTCTGGCCAACATTAATGACATGTTTTGGTTGCCTTTAAGGACCCTGATCAAGGATTAGTTGCTGCACAAATTCAAAGTGAGTGATTGACTGCTGGGTGGTCTTGTAAAGAACTTGTGCAATTAAGACAGAGAGGTAAAGTGTCCAGATACTTTGAATTTCATGTAATTCTGTGTGGATGATCACCTCCTTTTCTTTCAAAAAGCTTATTAACTGTTTTCAGATTCAAGCCATTTTTAGCTCAAAAACACACTCTGTAAATTTCAAGGAATGAGATTTTTCTCTCTCTTCCTAGCATTCGCTATGTTTGTTAATTGACAAAAAGAACACTGGATTGCATCTGTCGCTGCTGTATTTAAGGCTAACAATTCTGTTGCTGAGGATGAAAACATGGTAGTTTTTGAATCCCAAGCATTTTTATAGTTCATAGTGTATATGTTCCTTAATCTATTGTGGTCTCAACAGAACATTTGCAGATAGGTAAAATGAGTATCAAAGAGCAGTTAAGGTGGCTGCCTACAACTTATCCTATTAACAGCTCCAGTGGTTTCCTCATATTGGAACATACAGCAGGATTGCCACAGAATAAAGTACAGAGACGAAGGTGTGCATCAGGCAAGACATATTTTAGCTGCTTTAAGTCTTACCCAGAGCATGCTGGTGGAGCTGCCAACACATTTTTAATCTTTCTCACAAAAGCTTGATAGCAGAAGTGGGCTTCACCAGCTATTAACAGTGACTCTGGTGCCTTCTAAGATCCAAATCTTGTTAGGCATTAGCTGCCAGCAGGATACCTGAATGCACTCAGGTCTATTCTCAGATATAACAGTTTCATCTCACTCCAGCTGTTTCCAGTAGGGATTCCTCTCTTTAAGATTGCCAGAGAAACAAATTGGGACTCTATCTCTGCAGAGAAACCAGGTTAACTGATTCAGGAAGTAAGTGCAGTTCTCCCACGTCCCTTTGATAAAAATCATCTCCAGAACAATTCATGCCTGGATGGATCTGTGACAGAGTCCCCTCTAGGTTTGCTCAAAACATTTAACATTTCTGATCCCATCCTCCATTAGAAATGTATAAGCAGCTGTGGGCTGCTTCATCTTACCAGTTGCTCCACATCCTGTTACTTATAATCCATCCCTGGGTCTGTCTGCCAGCAAAACTTCTGCCAGAAGAATGATAGCTTTCATTTTTAAAATAGGAACTTTCCTTTTTATAGGGAAGAGCCTTTTTTTCATCTCCAAGCTGTGTGCAGCAAGAGACTGATGAGAAGACTGCATGTGCAAACCATGTTGATGAGGGGTTTCAAAAACCTTATTAAAATATGTACCCTGACTTCCAAGTTCAGATGATTTCCCTCTAGCTGACAGAGCTAATCCTCCTGCACATGACTATTCTGAATACATCTTTCCCAGAAAAAACTTATTCCTAGAGAAATTGGATAGTGATACTTTTGACTTAAAAATCGATCAGATGATACCAGACCTCTTTATCTTATTTATTAGCAATATACTATATTTTTCAGTGGAAATCTTTTCTGGAATGTCTGTTATGACATTAATGTTTTAAGTTCTTTTCTGCTATCTTCTGTCATGTCTGGCAACAATTTATGTACAGACTACAATTTCTTCTTTTCCAGCCTCTCACTCTCAGTCCCTTAAAAAGAGACTTTTGTTCATCAATTTTACTGTATGATAAAGAAGGAGGTTTTGTGAAATGATTTCTTAACATATTGGCCATCCTTTCCTGCTGCATAGTGGGGTCAGCTTTGTAATAACAGCAAATTGAGTGAAGCACAAAGATAACCTAACAGAAACATAGATTTTTTTTTTTTTCATTAAAAGTTACCTGCTGATATTTGTTGTAAAATTTACACTCCCCCAACCTATTGAGGTGTATTTGAGGTGGCAGTTGCCAGTCATATGTTGACAGAGGCAGCAAGCTGTTTAAAGGTAGCAAGCTGTTTAAGTTGTCCTAGGCTGTAAGTGCTTCATTAATTAAAAAAACAAATTGGAGTGCACAAGGCAGACAAGCAGCAAGCTTGTTTGCAGTGTTAGAACTCCAGCTTGAATCCAAGACACTAAAATTTTGCTTCAGTCCAGACAGGTTATACTCCTGGCACTGGGTTTGTTTTGTATGTAAACCACACGTACTAGAGTATGTGCAATTAGCAGCTCTCTTCATTTCTGCAGTGAATTAAATTGTGACTTTCTGACAGTTCATAAATGATTAATAGCTTATAAAGTTTAACTTCAGGGATAAATTTTCTGTTTAATCTCTTCCTGTGAATTAAACCTTAAGGAAGATGCTCAGAATCCTAACTTTTTTATTATATAGGGATATATAATTTAGTAGTTCCTTTAGCTTCAATCCAGTGTTATTCTATACTCTGGCTACAGCCATATACCTACTGAAATTTGCTATTAACATCTATGTAATTGTAACCAGCTTGTTCTGTAAAAATTTTAGCAGTCACAGTCAACTATGTCTTAGGAAAAAGAGGGAGTTAATGTATTTGAAGTTATGCTGCAGGGTGGTGCATTTTGAATATGAAGTTTGTATGTGTATTAAGAGCAAGGCATAAAATACACACCACCAAATACTTGCCTTGTTTTTAACACTGCAGCTTTTTGAATCCTGTTCTGCAGTTACTTGAGTTACTTCTGCTGAACTGCTTGGCACTGCAAGCAGTTTGGGGCTTCACTTTTTCTCAGTGCAGCAGAGAAGGTGGAAAGTAGATACTGTTTATTAAGTAGAAAATAGTATTCTGACTTGATACTGCCTTCATTAGGGTCACTGTAGCTTCTACAGTCAGTACTTTGCTTTTGGCTTCAATGAACAAATCATGAAACTATTAGGAGATTTCTGAATTACCTTTTTTTCTGCTTGTTTTCAGCTTTTTGTGGCATTATTACACCTTTTGGTTTTGGAAACAGGCAGCCATAATTTCTAGCTTTTGTGTGGAAGGAAGCATGACTTCCTAACACTACTTGTTTGTGAGAAATTAACTCTTAAAATCATGCCAAAATGCAAATGAGGAGCCTGCGCAGGATGGCAGGAAGTTAAATCATAGCAGTCCACATTCTTGCAACCTGATGAAGTTGGAAATAACTCTGGAGTCCACTGGAAGGTTGGGAATGTAGCAGTAATTTGTTCTAGCCCTGGCTGCTTGTTGAATTATTGGGTCAGAAGCTACAGAATTCTCTTTTTGGCTTTTTAAATTAATCCAATATATTAACTGAAATAGACCAAAACTAATGTAGAGGAAGGATTTAACTGACAGCTTGTACAGTTTTTTTAAGCAAATAATAGCATATGGAAATGAAAGAGGGAGCATATTTGAAGCATGGGAACAAGGTCTTAGCAAACACATTTTTGGGGAATAGCAGGTACGAGGAAATTCAAGATAGGTATATTTACGTCCTAAGCATAACAGGGGCATGGCTTTATTATGAAAGCAGCTGCTTTTCTCTCTCATGAAGTGGAGGGTTATGGTGCTTTATTGCTCTAGAGCAGTTGCATTTTGCAAGCTGCGCCAGGCTCAGGGAACGATTCTAGCGTGTTTAAGATGTCATTGAGAACTGAAGGCAGGAGGCAAAGGCTTTGTCTTCCAACAGCCCAATCACAGCAAGCTCTTGGCCTCCAAGAGGTTACAGAGCCCACTGAGAAAGCAGGTGGGCATTGGCTGGGCTCCACTTGAGCAAAAGCTGCAGCCACTGAAATCTCGAGGCTGTCGTGCTCCAGCAGTGCTCACACTCAGCACTGCTGCCTGGGAGAGCTGGAGCAGAGCAAAGAATCCGTGTAGGATGATGGGACTCAGGATGAGACTTTTAAAAGTTTTGCTGAACACTATGGACAGAGACAAAGAATTACATTAAGATGTTTATTTAAATAGCCCTTGATATTGATAGCTGAGGAAAAACAAAAGAATAGTTCTGAACAAGTTTAATATAAGAAATTCCAACTGCCACAAAGTATGATGGGCTCTCTTCTGCCCTGAGGTAACACAGACACAAAATAGAATCTTTGTGGATGGCAGAAATGTATACATGCATTCCATGTAAAGAACAGAAGACTAAACTGTTTCTAAGAAGTATTAAATAAAATATGACTTCTCATGATACACTGAGCTTCATGGTACTTTGTATGTGGTTTAGCAGAACTCCCCCAGTTCTGCATATGAAGCTATTTGTATGGAGAAAAAAAAATTACTGCCACTGTAGGTAGGGCTTCCATGCAGAATTAAAGATGCAATTTGTAAAATATGGACAATTACTTTGAGTTTTATTGCCAGCGGTTTTCTTCTGGAACTAAATCTATACGTCTACCTACAGGAATATACTTTTTTGTTTCTGATTAGGTGTAACAATGGGACTGTGTAACGACTTCTAGCGAAGCAGAGATAAAAGGGAGGGTATGATGCTAAGTAATGATAGGTTGCTTCTGTAGTCATGGCAAGGGATGTGTTTAGAATACTAACAGCTTATTGACTAATGGCTTTGTGCAATTTATGGATTATGAATAAATACAAAAAACTTCCTGTAGAGGGACTTTTTACCTGGATGTTAGTGTAATTACAAAAAATATACAGGTCTGTTCAGTGGAAAACCTGTACAGTCCATTTTGCAGCCATCACATATTTCTGGAATGTAATTAAATCTGTATGTGTAAAAAGTATTTAAGTAGTAGATACAACAGTTGTATTTTATGGTTGTTTTATAGTGGCTTGTGGTATTTAAATATGTTACTTAAAAGAGGCGGTAAAAAACAGAATCTAAATGCCTTGTCTTTCCCATGTAAACCGTATGTTCTTATGCTGTCTAAACTCAGTGGATGGTTAACAACATAGAGAGACAGATATTTATTGAAAACAAGTATCTTCTGTCTCTCAGTTATGATGTTAATAAATGAAAAACATTTTTTGAAACCCTAAAGACATAAAGTCCTTCATGCCAGGAACATGGGATTTTATGGCCTGTGGAAACATTCTGGATTTAAACCAGACTTCTTTACAACTTTCATACTGTGGGAAGACATCAACATATACACAGAACAGTTCTCCACTCTGCAGTAATGCCTTGTTGGTTTCAATAATGCATGCAGTCACACCAACATCTCCTAACTGAATAATTTAAAATAATAATCATCATTAAAAAAAAAAAAAAGCAGACAGGAATCCCCATCAAGTCTGTTACTGCTCAAGATACAGAATGCTGGAAACAATCTCTTGAGGCACAAGGTTAAATGCCACATCGAGATTTCTTTTCTGACAGAAACCCCTCGCCCATTGTTGAGCTGTATAAATAATCGCACAGACAAAGAAATGCTCGGATGAGGAGCCTTGCTCGGTTGTTTACCTCTGAACAGAAATAAGTTAGAAACAAGATTTAAAAGCCTCAAGAAGAAAAGCACAGGTAAACGGTCAGGGTGTAGCTAACTGTAGTGACTCGGGTGACTGATTTTATGAAAAGCTTACTGAAAACAGACCTTGCTCCCGATAACAAGTGTGATAAGCTGAACAGTGCTGAGCAGCTCGTCAGGAGAGTCCCGAAAGCAAAGAGTATTTTTACTGTGAAAAGACGAGCGTAGGATACTGCCGGTGTGTCTCGGGAATATGCGGATCACTGGGGTAGAGTCGCTGCCACCGTGACCCACGTTTTTGCAGGCTGGGACCCCCCCCGAACCCGCGGTGTCCCTGACGGTGGGACACCCCCAAACCCGAGGTGCCCCCGCCTCTGGGACACCCCCAAACCCGAGGTGCCGAGGGGTCTCCGCCGCCCGCCCGCGCTAGCGGGACCGGGGACAGCCCGGGATGGGTGCGGGCAGCCCGGGATGGGTGCGGGCAGCCCGGGATGGGTGCGGGCCCCCGGCCCCGGCAGCGCCCGCCCCGCAGCCCCGAGCCGGCGCCGCAGCGCTGGGTCTCGCGTGGGGCAGAGCGGGGCCGGAGAGCCGCGGGCAGGGACGCGGGCCG
>VYZR01043883.1:0-11678 GCA_013400675.1 Oxylabes madagascariensis
CTGGAGCAGTCTGTGCCTGAAGGACTATACCTCCTGGAAGAGATCCACACTGCAGCAATTTGTAAAGAACTGCAGTCCAACACCCTGTAGTGTGTTGACCCTGGCTGGATGCCAGGCACCCACTGAAGCTGCTCTATCACTCCCTCTGCAACTGGACAAGGGATAGAAAATATAACAAAAGGGTTAATGGGATTCCTTCCTTTGTTTCAGATTGTATTCTTCTGTTACTTACATGTGAGGGACTCTTTGATGTTAAAAGGAAAATGTCTCAACACTGGATTTTATTCTGCAGCAATGAAACAAGGTCTGGGAGAGATTACTCACCAAACATCATCACAGGCAAAACAGACTCAGCATGGGGTTATTAATATAATTTATTACTAACAAAATCAGAGTAGGATAATGAGAAGTAGCATAAATCTTAAAAACAGCTTTCCCCACCCCTCCCTCCTTTCCAAGCTCCACCCTCTCCTTTAGTCCAGGAAGATAGGCAATGGAGGTTGCAGCCAGTTCATCACAGGTTCTGCTGCTGCTCCTGGAGAAGAGTCTCCCCCTCTGCTCCAGCATGGTATCCTTCCCACAGGAGACAGTCCTCCACAAACTTCTCCGATGTGTGTGCTTCCGATAGGACCAGGTCTTCACAAACTGCTGCAATGTGGGTCACTCTTCCACAGGATGCAATCCTTCAGGCACAGCCTAAAGCATGGGTCCTCCACAGGGTCAGAAGTCCTACCAGGAAACCTGCTCCAGCACAAGTTCCTCTCTCCATGGGTCTGTAGCTTCCAGCAGCTCTTCAGAAGCCACCTCTGTAGCCTGTCCACTACCAAAATCTGGCCATATCCAATATACTCACACTGGAGATATTTGTGGAGGACAGTCTGCTGTAGAAGAGTCCCCCTGCTGGAGCAGAAGAGTGTGAGGAATCTTCTACCTAAGGAGGAAGGATTGGCAGAAACAATGTATTATGAAATGACAGCAGTCCCCATTCTCATCCCAGTGAAACACTGGAGGAGCAATCTGGGATTGGAGTTGAGCCCATGGAGAAGTGAAGGGGCAGGGGGAAGGTGTTTTAAGATTTGCTTTTACTTCTCATTAACCTACTCTGATTTGATTGTCAATTAATTCAACTAATTTTAGACCCTAGTTGAATCTCTTTTGCAGGTGGCAGTAATTGCTCAATGATGCTGACCCTTGAGTCTTTTGTTACATTTTCTCTCCCCTGCCCAGCTGTGGTGGGCAGCGATGGAGAGGCTCTGGTGGGCACCTTGAGTCCATCCAGGGTAAAACCACCAAATATATTTAACATGTCTTTCACAACACACAGGCAGGGCAGCTTTCAAGAGCTGGACAATATAAAATCTACAAATCATTTAGGTCACCTTTAAGATCATCACATCCAACTGTTAACCCATCATGGCCAAGTCCACCACTAAACCATGTACCTAGGTGCCATATCTACATGTCTTTTAAATACTTTCAGGGATGGTGACTCCATCACTGCCCTGGGCAATCTGTTCCAGTGTTTGAGAACCTTTTTCTTGAAGAGATTTTTCTAATATACAATGTAAACCTCTTCTGGTGCAAGCTGGAGACGTTTTCATGTGTGCACAAACAGAAAACAATAGGCAAAACACCAACATCTGATTGACCCCTTTTTTTGGAAGTCCTGGTAAATTTAAACATACAGGAATACAGTGTTGCAAATATGTTACAATAAGTACATAATTTTTGTATGTTAGAAACAAATTAACCATATGAGTACACTGAATGCAATTCAATTAAGTTTCAACCTCAGAATCCTATGACTGACAAAAGTCAAAAGCAACTGCCAAAATTGCAGACAGATCTTAGCTGCAAGACAGCACTTCTGAAATAACCAATGATAAATATCAGGCAGAAAAAAGGAATTTGGGTGTATAACCAGATCAGGAATTTAGTTACTAGTTACTCAAATCTCTACAGAGATTTGAGACAATCACAAAAGCTGTTGTCCTCATTAAAGGGTTGTATGGTTCAACCAAAAGCAAAAAACTATCAGGACTCTCTTGTTACAGTCTCTCTTCACATCTTAAAAGAATGAAACGTCTTAGAAGTTTCAAAGACCTTCTTAGGTCTTTGAAAACACTTAGGGTAATTTTACCAGTAAAGATATATTAGTGTCTTAGTCCACAGTTCCTTTTTTCTAAATACTGGTGATATGGAAATCACCATACCTGAAATAAACACATCATAGCACAAGAATAACACATACCAACCTGAAAGACAAATTAAAGAGCTCCAAATAAAGAGAGAAATATAGGTGACTTGCACAAATAATTTATATACACACTCAGACACAACTGTTTGATAGCATAGCAAAGCAATCTGTGCTCCATACATTTTTTAATTCTATTTATACACGTTTTACATAGGTCCTTTGGGCCACAAATATTATTCAGCAATGGGATGAGGTTTCATTCCTCAGTGCCTCAACTGATTATTTATATCTTTGCACAGTTAAGAAATGAGACAAAGTATCAAATCTGTCTACTACTTCGTACTTGTTTTACCTAGGTAAAAATAATATATAACGTTTACTCACTGCAAGTAAAACAACGCTCCATTTTACAAAAAGGGCTTTATTTCTTTTTTTCCTACATAATTTTGGAATGCATAAAATCACATTAAGAAATCATGGTAGTTTTGTTTTGATGATGCATTTACAGTTAACTAACTGGTGGTTAAATTTGGAAACTCGTATGAAAACTTCATGAGACAGTGTGTCACAAGCTTCTCCTCACCATCAAATCACACAAGACATGGCTACACCTCAGTGCATCTGAAAGCACAGCTTCCAATACTAGGCCATTTTAAGTTATTGCATTTTCTTCCACACTACCACACATCTTCATCATCAAACCTTTAAATACATGCAGTCTAATGTGGATTTATATCTGGGAAATACTCAATATGGAAAGTGACTACAAATTACATACAAAGACCAGTGCTTTAGCAAGTTATCATAGAGCACTGTAGAAGCTAATGTCCTGTTCCAGAGTAAGGACCAAGAGGCATTCCTAAGGGGGATTCCTAAGATTCCTAGGGTGAAATTAGACATAAGCGAGTCTTATACAATTGGATTACACCTGTGAGCAGTTTATTGATTTGGAGAAGGAAATTGGCCTTATTAGCGGAGACAGACAAGGCAGAAGCAAATGAAGGAACCAACTCCACAAGCAGCAAGATGCTCAGTGAGTGACGTGCTGTTTGGGCATGACAGCGGGCAATGAGGCGGCAGCAGCAGGAAAAGCAGCAGGGCAGTGGTGGGTAGGGCCATGGGCAGAGGCACCATGGTGGTAGGCCAAACAGCAGGACAGCAGGGCAGCAGGCAGGGATGATTACATGGGCTAGAAGATGCATGAGCAGGGGCCAAAGGCAAGGGCCGAAGGCAAGGGCCAAAGGCAAGGGCAGCATTGTGACAGCAAAAGCTGGGCAAGGAGGGCCAGCAAGGAGTGAGCAAGTGAGAGCAGGCAAGGCCCAGGGCCGGAGTGACGCACTCCTTTATTTTCTTATATGCTGCACAGCCCCTCCCACAGTCCAACTATCCAAGGAAATTATTGGGTCATCTGGAAAAGCTCTCCCTAGCAGCAGGAAGGAGTTCTCTCCACCCTCAGGGGAAGTGGCCCAGAAAAGTCCTCCCAGTGACAAAGGTTTTAGAGGCTTTCTCCACCCAAGGAGGCTGCCTGGAGAAGTCCTGCTAGAGACAGAGCTCCTCTCCACCCCTCCTCCCCACGGCATCAGTTACGGGTGCGTGCTGTGCACATGTGCACGTGCTGTCACTGCCAAGGCATGTGCAGATTTTCTAGTACTTTTCCATTTAAACAATAGATTTTTGAACAACAGGTCAGAATAAAATCCAATGTTGAGACATTTTCACTTTAACATTAAGGAGTCCCTCACATGTAAGTAACAGAAGAAATACAATCTGAAACAAAAGAAGGCATCTCATGAAACAAAAAAGAGAAGGAACACCAGTAAATATAAAAACATGCTGAAGCAACAGATGTTTTGGAAAGCTGTATGTACTCCTTATGTTCTAAAACTGATCAGCCCATGAAGTTACAAAAATAATGGCAGTGTCAAAACTTCACAAGATAATTATATCACTTCCTTCTTTCCTGCCACTTTACCACATAATGTTCAATACTATTACATAGTGTTCATTATTTGTGAAACAACATTAAAATTGCAGAGGTATAACATCTTATATTAAATATACCGCAATTATGGGACACTCTCTTTATTTATCTTTATTTTTAATTCCAGAGCAGGTAATGTCAGAAGGTAAAGAAAAAAAATTATTATATATATATATATATAATACATATATATATAACATATACACACACACTACACACACACACACATACAAACACACACACATATATATAGCATCTACACATAGGTTTAGTTATAGTTCTCCATACAAACAGCAATTTTGGTTCTAAGAATAAAAAGACAATTGTCTGAATTACTTCTGCAGTGTACTTTTATACTTGAATATGTTACTTTTAGTATTACAGAACTTGAACTGTGATGTCAGTCTTTGAATACTTAAGTAGGTGGGTGTTGTCTGTTGTTTTTCTTCTGCACATCACTAATCACTAATAATGAAATTGTTATTCCCATCTCAAACAGAAAAAAAAGGAGCAAAATGAGTTTTCTAGTAGTACATTAAAATAAAAAATAGCCTGCCTATAATGATGCCTTTTTAAGCCCCCCAAATGCATCGTGAATGATGACTAGTAGAAAAGAAGAAAGGATTTATTGAAACAGAACTTTAGCATACTGATAGACCATGATATCCAATGTAAAAGAATTCTGGTAAAAAAAAATTAGTGAAATAGTATTTACTGTCTGCATGAATTCCCTGTATTAAAATATCTTTAAAACCTCTATCCATATTTCTGGAATTTCTGTTTCAAAGTTCTTCTGAAGAGTGACTGTTGTACAACCTGACTTTAAACATATAAACCAGCATAACTGAAGGCTGGTTTTGCAGATCGGGAAAAAGGTACATCTCCCATGTCCCATTTCGGACAAGGATGCAATCTCCTCCTTGGGTAATTTCTTTCAGAAAGAGGCATGTCTGCACACACAAAAGCACACACAGAGGAAGAAGGGATGGAATGCTGTTATGCTCTGCTGCACCCCTGCCAGCCAAGGCAATTTTTATTTCAGTGCCTACATATAGATGTTGGTGTCCAAGTACCCACACTATGGCTACTGCCCCTAAAAAGCAGAAAACAGCTAATAGCTCTTCAGCTACTCCCAGCTCTTTCAAAATCTGTGGCAGCAGAGAGAATCCATTTCAGTCATGAAAATTGTGACATATCTGGAGAAAGCTCTATATGCAATTGCTGGAATATTATTTACTCTGACTGTATTTGCTTCAAACATCAAAAACCAAAAGCTTATTTCCTATGCAGTTGTTTTTCACATGAAACCCCAAATGCTGTAGAATTATTTTCGGTGTCAATTTCTTGTTTATTGCATTTTCCATCCTATATGTTTTTCAGAATCTGATAAGTCTCTCTGGGATCTCGCTACATCTCTGATAAAGAGCTGTTTGACAACTGCATACTTGATACAAGAGTTCTCATTCATTTTAACTATATACAAATACACAGAAAGGGCTAATGTATTTATTTACAAGTACAGGTGTCGCCAGCATCATATGCAAACACATATAGAAAATAAATGTATATATGTGCTCACATACATACAGTAAAACAATGGGATTTCCACGGGGAAATGCAAAAGTTGTTGTTAAAATGTCTGCCATCCATGTAAGAGAAACAGACAGGAGCTGGGCATTAAATTTGCATACAGCCCCAAGCATAGAGGTTCCTGCACGTGTAGTGTTCTCCTGCTCTTGAAGATGGGCATATCTGGCAGGGAGAGTCTGTCAGGATTAGCTCAGGAAAAAAACACTCACAAGGAGGTAATTTGAAGCCATACTGAGAATTTGCCTCAGTATGTGAAAATAAACACAACTATGCATACTGAAAGTTACCTCAAGCACTATGCCACACATCAGGGAATAATCTATTTCAGCTAATTAACACACAGCCATACACCACACTGTGAGAAATTGCAGCCACTTAGGATTGATTTAGGTTTTGTATCGCTTAGATTTGGAAAGCAAAGGGCTTTTTTAAATGTTCAGACTGAGAAGAAAGAAAAAAAAAAAGATAAAATAAAAGTAGTGATATAAACAGGCTCAGATCCACTTGATTCACTTGATGACTTAGCTTTCTTGTGAATAACAAGGCAGGATAAAGACGCTAATGCTTCTTTTATGAAAAATAACCAAAAGGTACAATCAAGAAAGCTAAAAGTTCCTTTCTTGATTTTGAAGCTGCTTTTGACAAAGTCTATACTAATAGCCTCTGCTTCAAGTTACAATCAATTTTTTTTTTTGTTTTACCTAATAGGTCAACTTGTGTAAATAGAATGTGTCTTTTACCAACAATGCTGGTTGCTCAGGTAGAAGGTATTGCGATTTAAAATTCTGGTAGGAAGCAGATAGGCATTACTGCATTCTTATTTTAAAAATGAGAATTCTTATTTTAAAAAATTATATAATCTACGTATGAAAACAGCTTGACCTGAAACCATCTAGTATAAGGCAATGAAGTCTTTTTCCTTTTCCGTTGTTCTCTTTTTCCCAAATCAATCCTCTTTTTCTTTCTATCTTGTTATGAGAGAAAGCATGATGCCGTTTCATAACTTATACTTTCTTAACATACACAGATATTCAAACACAAGGAAAATAACTCATCATATCAAAAGTAGGACATGAAAGCATATCTTCAAATGTTTACAGCTAGTAGTCTTTTACTACTCTTAAATAGTAATTGAAATTACTCCAGAGATTTCACACATTTTTGGCCTGCTAACATGAGTTATTTCATGGACAGTTCAAGATGCTACTGAAGAGTATTAAATTAGATATAATTGGGGAAAAAATCAGCTGTAGATTGCTCACCCACCCACAAAAGGTTTAAGCAAGACTGCAAACCAAGAATATCGAGAAGGGGTCACAGAAGTATCCAAAAAAACCTGAGGTAGTATCTGTAGCACTTTCGGAATGTGCTCAGCTGGTGTTGACTTCTGCACTTTGCGTTGCTCAAAAAAGAATGGCTACAGAGGCAGGGCTGTAGTTTGAGCCAGTGACAGCCAGTCTCCAGGCACCTGTGTTTGGTTCAGCAACACTGCACTCAGGATCTGACACTGAGGCTGCTGTCTTGCCAACAGCACAGACAAGGAACCTGGCATTGACTTCAGGCTTGCGACCCCAGCAAATCCGAGTGTACCCTGTATATTTTTGGTAAAGGCAGAGGGGCACAAGACTACTTACTGAATAAGAATTAAAAAAAAAAAAAAAAAAAAAAAATATATAAAAAAAAAATCTACTGAAAAAAAATCTAATTACTGCCAATCCTCCTTAAGTAAAAAGTGTGTGCTTCAACATACACGTGTCTTGGGGACGATCAGGTATCCCAGATCACCCAGGCCAGAAGATTGTTACTGTATGTTTAAGACTCGCAAGGAGTGACCTTGTGTGTGGAGGCAGTGGGGGGAGGGGGCATCCCTCTTTCCCCTCACAGTTCAGGAGGTAGTGCACACCGCCTGGAAAGTTACCTGCTCTGCCCGAGACTTAGCTGGGGGTGGATCCCTCCTTCCTTCCTTCCTTCCCGCCTTGCTCCCTTCCGCTGCGGGACTGGGGACATCGCACGGGTGTGCTGCAGAGTGTGTGTGTGCTTGGCCGGGGATATTGCTGCGCTGCAACTCGGCAGTACGATCGCATCTGCCCGCCTTGCCCAGCTCCAGCCTGCTGCCGGCGGTGGAGCCGAGATCGAGCACTGTCTGTGAGTTTGCCAAAGGGGCCATTTTCCTTCCCCCTCCCGGGCGGCCGGAGCCGCCATGACCCCGGGGGCTGGCATCGGAGTGCCCCCTGCCGGCGGCCGTGGGCACCACCACACCAAAGGGGGAAAACGGCATTAACAGGTTGGAAACGTCTGCTTTGGTTTTGGTGTTTGTACCGTTCTGTTATATACATATATATTCTAGTAAAGAACTGTTATTCTTGTTTTCTACATTTTTTCTTGAAAGCCCCATAGTTTCCAAGGTTACAATAATTTGGAGGGAAGGTTCCTTGGTAGTCATTTGTCTTTTAAACCGAGACATTAACTGGCACCTAATGTGTGGCTTGAGAGGAAAGGGTGAAAAGAGGATACCCAAGATAGTTCTTGGATAACCCATTTGTGTATTGGGAAACCTCATTAGGCATTACCATGGTCCAGCTTACCCCAGTTCAGTTGGCAGATGATCATGCTTTTTCCATTTGCGCATCACTATCTAAACATGGGCCCTAAAACTAATGCCATTGTGACTGTTACCAAGTTTGTAGAATGAGTTAGTTGGGTGAGTAATTCAATGCTTGTAAACCTCTTCTGGACTTTGTGCATGTGGCTATCTAACTACCACAGCCTAAGATCCTGTCCTTGGGGGTTTGCTATTAATGGTACCTATTTTGGGGCAGGAAACGCAAGGGGGTTGTTTTCTCCCAATCTTCCACCTACTTTTTCAAGCCTACCACAACAGCTTTTGAAGGCTTTAAATTCCCCCCCGATGCTAAAGATACCATATTCTTGCTGATGTTTTTGGTAAGTTTATTCGACATGGTCCATTTAGCATTTAGAGAGTGAAGTTGCCTTGGGTAGCTACCCCAAAATCTGCCCCAGAGAGAAGGGATGCTGCCCAGAAACCCGCGGCAGGGGCTAGGGACAATCCCCAACAACACCACCTGGTGCCAGAGGGAAAGGCGGGTGCGTAACGCGGCGCTGCCACTAACAGATATCACGGCCATTCCGGCTCCGGACAAACCAGAAGGGCAGCCGCAGCCAGCAGCCGTCACCCCACCAAGCAGGCCAAGACAGTAAAGCCTCTGTGGCATGGTGAATGTCGGAGTCAGTGTCGATATGGAGAGGTCTGGCAGGTTGCGTACATCACACCGTCACAAACCTGCCAAGGTAACCCTCTGGCATTCCAAAGGAGTCGTTTTGGGGTCTGGCAGTTTTGGCTGCGGGGTACGCTCTCCCGCTGGAGATTTTTTTGGGAACTGCAGCATAATGCCGCGAGAGGTGTTGGGTCTCCTGACCCAAGGCTTGGCTGGGGGTTAGGGCTGCCTTCCTGCCGCTTGCGCATCGAACAGATCGGTCACTATGGGGGTTTTGTGTATTCGTCTCCGGGACTTTGCTGGGCTGCAATTCAGCACTCCCATCGAATCTGCCTGCTTTCTCTGCTTCTCCCTGCTGCTGCTTGGTAGTGCCAAGACCGGTGGCTGCCTGCGTGAGTTTTGGGGGAATCACTCCCCCTCCTCCCTCTTGTCAGAGGCCGCTATCGCCCCTGAGGAGGTTCCATACTCGCCCCGGAGCGCCCCGTGCCGGGCACGAGTGAGTGACCGCAGCATTTCTGCAGCATCTCTGCCCCACCTGAGCCACCAACACGCCCTGCCAGCCGGGGTTACAACTGCACCAGCGCGGAAAAACAGCGCTCAACGCGCGGGAAGCACTTGTTACTGTGTTCTTGTTTCTTATGTTGTTCTGTTCGATATTTTTTTTTCTAGTTATTTGTTTTCTTACGTTTTTTCTTGGAAGCCCTGTGATTTTCAAAGTTATAGTAATTCGGAGGGAGGGGTCTTCTTTCCATTCCAGGAAGGTTCCCACCTTCCTTGGTAGACATTTGGCTTTTAAACCAAGACAGTGGTGTAAGAAAAGCCTTTCGCATAAGAACTTGTAGTAACCTATAAGATCTGTGTTGTTTCCAAGCCAATCTGTGTGCTGTTTTTCAAATAGGTGAATATTTTACAGTAGGGGCTCTTGGTTAATACACTTCTCAATACAGATGGGTTAAAGAAACCTCTTGTTTATGAAGTCAAAATTAACCAGATAGGATCCAGCTATTTATATGTACATATTAATAGCTGTCTGTCTATCTATCTATCTATCTTTCTATCTACCTCTCCCTCTCCTCTCGCTCTCTCTCTCCCCATATATATATATATATATATGTGTGTGTGTGTGTGTGTGTGTGTGTGTGTTTGTGTGTGTATATACAATGGAAAGCAAAAACAAGAGCAGTGTTTACATCCCACTCCAAAACCATCACACCAAAATTAATAATTTCAGGTGACAAAGAACTGGCTGTAAGCCTCTTCACTTGTCTTCTCTTGAATCTTTATCTCACGACACTACTTCAGGCAACAGCATCCCAACAGTGGGAAATGGAAACCCCTTTCTTAGTGGGGACAATAAACATAAATGACAGAAATACATGTGGTGGTGGAAACCCAGCCACACCTTTCTGATGACAGGAATCCAGAAAACAGTGACTTCAATATCCTGCAAGAACTCACCTAAATGAATAAAAGTGTCATTGCTAAAACATGTAATTCTTTTTCTCCTACTGTCAGTCCTCTCCAGCAAACTAGCCTCAGCAACAAAATACCTAAAATTCAATAAAAAAGGGTGCAAGCGAGTGTAGAATCAAACACAGACTAAATCCTGATGTAAAAATAGCCTTACGAGGACAAAATTCAGCTGCGAGTTTTTCACATCATAAAACAAAGTAATACTAGTAATCCCCTAAAACAGTGCGTCAATAATGTTTACTCATGTTAGAACTAAAAAAAGAAAAATATATTAAAAGAAGGACCACAATGAAAACTCATGATTGCATTCCCATTTTTTCCTTTGAAAATTTGATGTTGTGTTTTGACAGTAACAAATTGCATGTTCTTTGCTCAGTGGAATTTCCTGATAATAGAAGACATTCTTCCCCAAGAAAAGGAATATTTCAGGTAAAAACATCCACGGGTACTGAGTCTGCTCTTTACTGAAAAAGAGTTGGATCTAATTGGTAGAATGTCATCATGGAAGAGAACATTTTATAATAGATTACCAGGTAAACTTTAAATTACTTCAAACATTGAAAATGCCTATTTTTCTTAAGATACTATTGCTAAGATATTGATATCTGTGAAATGTAACCTTTGCACTGTCATACCACATGCTCAATGACATCTACATAGTATTTATCTTCTGAATAATTCTTAAAGACTAATCAGTTCACCTTAAAAAAGCACAAAGATAGAATAGAAAACAGCAAAATTGCAGTTTTAGCATAAGTTTATCATAAGGTAATTGTTTATAACCTGGAGATTTTCTTTAAAGTTTAGGGGAATCTACTGTAGAGGAATATATGTGTATTTCTCTGTAATCTTTCGTCACAGAACCCAACAGATTTCTGTCTACTATTATTTAATGATAAAAAAAGTTAAAAAAGAAAACTTGCAGCTCATCCTCCACACAAGCAGTTAAACAGTTTTCTATCATGCTTAGGTAGGAAATAAGTATAGCCTTATTCTTCCACACAGTGAGAACAGAAAAAGAGAAAGTAATACACAGGAAAAGAAAACTACCAGCCATGCCTGTGCACACCTTTAATTTTTCCTTGCTACACAGATATATTGCTGTGTATGGTCTGCATATAAAATACCTGATGTAAAGATGTGTATTGCCAAGAGGATGCAACAGGAAAGTAAAAAAATAAACTATTATTAAACCAAGATT
>VYZR01043899.1:0-11675 GCA_013400675.1 Oxylabes madagascariensis
ACTAAAACATCTTAGGTTTGAAAATCAGGGCTACAGTGGACATTGAACCATGGGCAGCAAAACTGGGCAGTTTTGTAAAAAAAGGCGTGAAGTTTAACAAGAAGAAAATTGGTATGAAAATGGCAATAAGCAGCTCTTTTCATTGTTTACAGTGGAAACTGTAAAAAACAGTTGTTTTTTACACTGTTCATTCATTTTTTCCTTGAATATAGTGAAAAAGGTAGATATGAAATTAAGATATCCTAAAAGTTCTTAAGTAATTCAAATTTTCATAATTTAAATATCAATTTTATTGATAAAAATTTTAAATGCAGATCTATATTTAGATTGTTTCCTCAATTTTTATCTCATTAAAGAAGAAAGCAACAGAACATTGTGGACAGTTTCACATGTTAAGAAGAGATTCGTTCATCATGTATGTGAAAATATCTTTTTAAATGTGTAGTATCTGTAGCTATTAAACAAAATTGATTTATTACACCTATAACAGAGCAATATAATAATCTAAAATGTGTTTATAAATTATTTATATTTAATAAAAATTTATTTCAGCCTTCATTATTCTTCTCAAACCTTGCTTGTGTGACAAACTGTGCACTATACATGGTCCTGCTGATCTTGATAAACCCCGTGCCATGCACGTTTCCACTGCTGGAAATTCAAATGCAAACTTACAGCCCCTGTACATTAACCATGAAGTCTCTCCTCCTGTCCATTCCTATCACATGCTGGAACTGTTCCAAGTCCTTTTCCCAAGGCTTCCACAATATCGCTGGTAAAATGTCACCTTTTATTAGCGCGTCCACTCTGAGATACACTAACACGCACTGAAAACATAAAATGCACATCCATCCATCTTTCATGTGACAGCTGCATCCCACCGACTGAACTTTCAAGCTCATGGCACACCTGGGTCAAGGTTCTGTTAATAAAATGATGCTGAGTGACAGAAGAGTGGGAGTTAACTGCCTGCAAGCGTTTGATAAACTGTTACCTGTAATTTCTTCGGTTTGTTGCCTTGGGCAAATGTGCTAAAGAGGAAAGAAGTAACTACAAGCCCCATTTGTCCAAGTGGGTGAGTGGAGATGAAGATGAAAGGCAATATACTCGTGTTAGTCACAGCTTTATGATTTTCATCCACTTTATCAGGGAGCTATCTTTTGGTCCATCAAATAATGTGATAGCTAAGCTATTCAAAGAAAGAAAAAACAAATGTTTCCATACTTTTAATACATCTGTTAATATGATTGCCTGATTCTATTGTTTCGTAAGTAATCAAATGCATAGTGTTTCAATTTAACCACTGAGGTTATAGTTGTATCTAGATATCATCATTTTTTAAAGTAAATAAATAATACATTAAACACATAAATAATTTAGGATAGTTGTTCAAATAATCTAATATATACACATCATTGACACTTATTACAAGACTCATTTTTTAATATTTTGATATACACTTGTCTCATTTTTGATTCGTTGAAGCATTACAAACCTTTAGAAGAGAATTTTTTAGATCCTTTGAAGTCAGACCTATTTTAAATCAACTCTTTTGGAAAACATTGTTCCCATATAGTGGTATTTTAACACAGTTCAGTCTGGTGATGTAAATGAGTGGAGCATTTCCCCAAGCCTTAATTACAGTTCCGAAATACCAGGTGTGATTATGTACACCATGTGGGACTGATGCATAATTGCTGCATGTTGTTACCTTGTTGTACCTGAGTTCTGCAGTGAGTGCTGCTGTTCACTGTAGCCACAGGCAAAGGAGGCAAGGGAGAAAGGCAAAAGAGAAAGAGCTTTTCAGAGTTTCCCCAATAACCCCACAGACCTGATTTTTTAGGTGCAGCAGAAGACCCAGGAAAAAAAGCCTGGAATGTTCAACTTAGGCTCCTCTCCAGGATCAGCATCATATGGAAGAGATAAAAATACAAGCTGAAAAATTCAGCAGTTGATCCAGACTGAAACTGTCTTCTGCTCCTGGAACTATTTCTGGCTCCTGGAGAGGAAAAGAGGGAGCAAAGAGAAGTGTCCCAGCTCAGAGATGACCCAAGGCAGAGTGGAGTGGAATGCCACACTAGCTCCCTGGGAGTTTGCCACAGCTCAGGTGTTTGTAAATGTGGTGGTGGTGCTTGCACAAACCTTTTCAGGCCTCTGCCAGAGGCTGCTGGGAACTGAAATAATAAGTTTTAATCTCAGTCATTCTGTACCTGAATGAACTAAGATGTATTCCACACAGTACTTGATAGAGAAGAAAACTTTAAGTAGGAAATTGCCCTTCTGTATGCCGCTTGAAAAAGCGGAATTCCTGTTCAGCCTGCAATGTCCTCGGCAAAAAATAGAGACTGAAAGCACAAACAGAATGAAAGTCAATGTGACCTCAGTACAGAAGAAAAGTTTTTTCTTAATAAAAAAAAAAAAAAAGAACTTGACCTCAGCAGGCTGTGTACAACCTTCTCATCATCAAGAGAGCCACATCATCAAGTGCCTCTGCAAGGACAGAACTTAATTAAATGGGATCACATCTAGCAGAGGGGAGCATAATGGTAATCTGCAGTAGTAGTAAAAATATTCCCTGGCTATAAAATTCCTTAAATTATAGCTCCTCTTCTTTCCAGGAAAACAACATCCTGGCATTAAAAACATTCAAGCCAGGTGACCATAAGAAGAAGCAAACATGCATTTTCTTGTTTTGGTTCTTCCCTCATCACTGCACACATCTACATCTATGCTTGGATTTTTACTTGAAGACTGCAAAGGGCAGAAGGCGAGTGATTTATTCCAACATGCTCTGCCAGTATAGAGCTGAACTGGGACTGGTTGGGCTGAGAAGTAATGGGTTGCTAAAACAAATAAAAGATGGGAGTACCTTTAAAAGACTGATTGTTAAATTAGGCTGAAATTACATTATTAAAGAAAGCTTTCAAGCGTCAGAAATGAAAGAATGTCATACGTTCTCCACTGAGGAAATCTAGATCTCACCAGAGGGGGCATCCACTGTCGTTATTCTGCAATTTTATCTGTGTTGTCTTTTATAACAACTTTGTTGCTGGACAGAAAAGAAGAAAAAAAAAAAAAAGCTAAGAGGTGGCTGAGAGTTGAAAGAATGAGCAGACAGAACATAAATGATGTAAGAATTTGAAAAAAAACTCAAAATTTTAAAATTACATACAGTGTAAAGCTGGAACAAAACCATTGATAAAAAGTGAGGGTATTTTGAATGTAGATGTTATACATCTTACTGGTTTTGCTTCAACAGATAATGTGCATGATCAAAATCAGTGGAATTATACTATTACAAATATATGTTTATTTCATATATAACAAGAAATAACTGAATTAATTTTTCAAGTCTGCTTCTCCATCTCTCTCCTTTGCTTGGTTATTTTGTTTGGTTCAGCTTTACACCCTCCAAATGATGCCATCTATTCATGGCTTGCTACTCTCACCATTTCTGATTGATTTTGTTGTTAAATCCATCCATTCCTACACACCTGTTGGTGCACAGATCGGAAGCAAATATCAAGGCACATTTTGATTATGGAAGTACAGGTGCTAGTGAACATTAGTGAGATTCTGTGTGTGATACAGAATCCCAGGATGAACAAAATGAAGGAACCATGGATGCAGTGTGGCTGGAAGATCTTAGTCCAAAGCAAGGTTGCACCAGGGTGCTCAGAGATTTGACAGGTCAGGCACTGAACACCTTCTGGGGCAGTGGATTCACAGCCTCTCCAGGCAACCTGTCCCAGCCTTGGCTGGATTGGCTCAAGTTTACCACCACCCTTTTTTACATTTTCATCCAGAATCCAGCTTTAAAGGAATAGTCCAAGAAATTTCAGTTCAATTGGCTGGTGCACCACAGTACCTCGGGCTGAGTGAACTTATCCCCACACTCTGTACTTTTCTTGCACTACACTCATCCTGATGTAGCCTCAGACCTCTGCTGGATAGCAGAGGCTTTTAGGCTAAGAACTGTATCTTTATACTGTGTAGAGTCCAACACAAAAGAAAGAGCTGGGGTGGAGGGTGGCTGCTGAAGCAATGGCATGGTTACTTCCAGGTAATTTGTCTTTCTAATTTTACTTTACTCTTTTGTCTTCTCTTGCATTTTGTTTGCTTCGCCTAACATTTCATATTGCTCATCTTTCCATTAGTAGCACAGTGTATTTTTATCGCCTGTAAATGCAACACATGCTCCTGCTCCTTTTCTTGCAATGTTTCCAGCACGGCACAAGCATATCCACATTTTCCTTTCCTTTTTTTCCCGTCTTAATGCAATATACACCATACCCACTTCGCTACTTTCCTCTCAATTAAATTGCTCTAAATTATTTGTTTGGTGTGAAGGGAGAACAGAAATGTCATAAAAATAACTGCTTTACCTTTAATCACCTGGGTATCATAACAGTTTGTGTGTATTTTATTCAGTGTAATTATATCACTTGGCAAAAATTCGTTCAAAATTTGGGAGTTCAGGTTTTAAAGGAGATAAAATTAAAAATAATTTTATCTTATATATAATTATACTGAGGCTGAATGGTGTTAATTAAAGGTCCTTGCCATAATTGGAATTTATTGCTTTGTAAATAGCAGTTACTGTATCAGTGACATACAAGAAAAGTAGGAGATGTACATCACAATTTTTACAAGATGTTTTAATTCTGACTTACTTTTTTTTTTAGTCCTCATCACCATTAACTATTTTTTGCCTTGTTACATTAGTTTTTGTGGCTAGGATGTTAATACCTTTTCCTAATGTGCCCAAATCAGTGCAGATCTTTTTACTAGTCCACAAGTATTTGTTGACCAGTGAAGCCCTGGTTTTTAGGTTTTCATTTCTGGGAAATTTTTTTCCCAGGAAAACTTCTGTAAAAAAGTGAGATGTTTTTGTAACTGTACCTATGTTTATCCATTCTTTCTCACAGGAGAGGTTTTTTGACGAACATCTGTTTTGACCAATGTGATTGAAGAGGTTTGCCTTTGTTTCACCAATCAAATTGGTCTGTGTAAAATACTATATAAGAGTCACATCTCCAAAACTGGAGATTCATTTTCTAGCCTTCTAATACAGAGTCTGTGCCGTTGTCTGAGCATCAAACAATGACAGACCAGTAGGAGGCAGGTTTGGTTTTATTCCCCCTTCAAGCTGGTCAAGAAGTGTATTATGAGTTTTATTCTTATCGAACTCCCCGTGAAACCCTCCTTTTATTTTGACCCTGAGTGGATGATTTACTGCAGCTACAGAACGTTCTTTGCAGCAGTGAATCCAAATCCGGGTGCTGACAGCGCCAGCGAGAGTAGGGAGTGTAAAACCCTCTGCTCCCTCCTGCTGGGAGCTGGGCAGGGCTGTGGTCACTGCCCGCTCTCCTCGGAGGGGCTCCAGCAGCCTCATCCCCGTGGCTCTGCAGCGCTGCCCTGCTTCCAGCCCATTTCCCGACCGCACAGTGACACACAGGAGTTTGCAGTGTGCATCCTCTTCCACGGGTTATCTACAAGCTTGACAAAGATCCTGATGCCCTCTTTGCTGTCAATCCATCTGTACTTACGTACAAGAAGTGGTACAGTTAAGGGTGATATATAGCAAATTCTCCAAAGAATTCATTCCAGGGAAAATGAAGACTTTCTGCCTGCTCATGCATGGAATAGCTAGCTGGCTAAAACACCACTTAATTTATGGTTATTCATGTAGGTGGCTACAGCTCGGTGCTACTGTGGTGCCTGTTGTTATAAGCTGGAAAATGAATTTACTCTTTCTTTTCTTCTTTTAGCAATCCCTTCCTGAAAGCCCTTTCAAGAAGCGGCCCATGGTGTTCTCATTAGAATTTAATCTTTTATATTTTAATAGCTATCCTACTGGATTATTAAGATGGTAGAATTATCTAAAAAAAAAATTATATAATTAGTCAGCAAATTAAGACTATTTGTCTCAGATACATTCTGTTTGGATAGAAAGAAAACAGCTTTATAACAAAATGAACCCTCTTACCAGTAATTTGCTTATTTTCAGGAGCAGAAAGCATTTTTCTTAAACCACAGAGAAATAATGTTTCAAAACAAGTAAATGCATTTCAAAGCATAATTGTACAATTTATCAGGAAGAAGGTTTACTCCCTCCAACACAGTCACAAAATGTGCTGCACATTACTTCTCTTAATAAATTTGAGAAATTGTCTGAAGTACCAGTATTTTTTACTAGCACCCAAATTGCCTCGACACAGTTATTTGAAGGTAGCACGGACAGGCAGCAGTCCCACACACTCACTGCTAATGGAACCTTTGGAACTGGAGCATTCAGTGCCCACCTGGGAAGCAGCTTCCAGGAGGCTCAGGGCAG
Source organism: Oxylabes madagascariensis (assembly GCA_013400675.1). NCBI lineage: Eukaryota > Metazoa > Chordata > Aves > Passeriformes > Timaliidae > Oxylabes > Oxylabes madagascariensis. Next base: position 6,338 of record VYZR01043899.1, read on the forward strand.
GCTCTGGTGGTATCTGGGGTGACCCAAAGCAGAGCTGTGGAGGCCAGCAGGAGCTCAGAACCTGCTGGGGACTGTGGTAATGAGGCTGGCCAAGCTTGGCAAAAATCAGCATGAACCGCTCGCATCCCTGAGGAGTAACAGCAAGGGAGGGTCAGTCACTGTGTGTGCCCTGAGCATCCAGGAGCTGAGAGCACAGCACCACTGATATCTGTGTGAATGACCTGCAGAGCCTGCCAGGACTGCAAGATCACAAAGCAATGACATCAATTCCAGCTTCTCCCAGGGAGCACTGCAGGGACTTGTGCCTCTTGTCGAGCCCTCACTCAGAGGGTTACTGTTCTGTCTGGACACTGAGATGACACTTGAGGACACAGCAGGCAGGAACAAGGGAGATCAGATGATGCCTCAGAGACACTCACAGCTCTTATGAATAATGGGACACAATCCAAACAAGTCTCTGGAGGGCAGCTTCCAAAGAGAAGAAGGTGCTGAAGAATACATCCATGCACTTCAGAGTACAACTGCCCACCTTTGCAATTTGGCTGCCCAGCCCTGGCCAGCACAGATGTCGAGACCTTGTGTCCCCAAATGACTCGTCACCAGAAGTTGCTGGAGATCTCAGGTCTGCACTTCACACAGCAGCAAAGTCCAGCAGCCGTGCCCTGGGCTCAGGAGGAGCAGGACCATCAGTGGGACACGCTGCCTGGCATTTGTCCCCAGGACTCAGAAATTAATTCGGTAAACAGAGCTGCCACCTCACAGAAACTGTTCTCCCTCCCCCAACCACACATCTTACTCCAGATGGGCTTACTAGTAATTAGCTGAGCCACAAGCATCTCTCGTTATCTGTCCCTCTCTCTGACAGCTGTTCACCACTACAGAACTGGGCAGTGAAATACATTTGAGCACAGAAATGGGCAGGGCTAATGAGAGATCATTTTAAAGTCCCCAGTCTGAAAGACTGTTTCTTACAGTAAGTGTTCTCTCCAGTGATAGCTAAAAATTGCAATTTTCAATAAAGTCTTACAATGTGCTGTCATTACTGTGGTGAAATATGTTGTTATTATTGGAAAAATGAAACAGCATTAAGCTTCTGTTATATATAGCAGCATAGAGTACCAATGTCTTGTATCTTGCTGCTGATAAAGCAGGAACCTGAAAAGTCCCTCCAAGACTGATGAATCAGTCCAGGTTCTTAAACTAGGAGTCAGGTGGAAAAGGAAATTCACCACATACAGCTGGAGTTGCCCCAGAATATTTGAATACAATCACATTTTGTAAAGTGGTCATTAATTTTGGTTCTGCTCATTTTTAGTATCCAAATCAATACCTCATAGACGTGATTTGTGAAGAGGGCACTTATTAAATGAGTTCAATTTCAAGTGCTAAGCTAAGTTGAGATGTATGTAAGAAATGCTTATCAAATATTTGCTTCTAGATGCAATTATTTTAGCAGTAAGTTTTCCTATGAAATCTTATTTTATGCCTAAATCCAGTTGCATTTGAATGTTCTCATTGGAAATAAGCTATACCAGAGACAGACTCGTCTGTGAACAGGAGAATCACAGGCTGCTCTCCATAAGCTTGCTAATTTTTTTTCTGCTGGAGACTTGCATATTTTAGACTGATTTTATTTTGTGCTAATGCTTTGCATGTGGGGTAATAAACAGGTTTATCAATATACAATCCATCTGGAACTAGTTTATTAAGTAATTGAGATTGTTCTTTGGGCCTTGCTTCAGTTGCATTTGAAAACAAGGTTAGCTTTTCTGGATTAAAATATTAAATAGCACTGTTAACAATAAGAAAAATGCTATGTTCATCATGAAGCCCTTCTGTGGTTCATGATATATTAACAATTTTCTGTTCACAGAACATGTATTCCAGTTTTTTAAAATGTTATTATTTTAGACTGCCTCACTAAGGCAGTAAAACAATTTTCATGATGATCTCTGGATTTGACACTCCTCTTAATTGCTGATAATTTCCCCTATTTAACATCACCCGAAAAATTAAGTAATATGAAATGCTGCCAGAAAACATTATTTAATCATAACAGATGTAAATCCACAAAAAAAACCACTTAGAATATGACTTCCCAGACCTTAGTAATAAATTGCCCCTTCTGGCAGGGGGCAATTGGACTTGTTAAATTGGACAACTTAACAAGTTTCCTGTACAAGGGGAATCAACTACTCCTTAAAAAAAAAAAAGAAGATAAATTAGTATTTCATGTTATAGACTCAAGTCTGCAAAACTTCAGCCTCATCATGTTGCTCTAGTTGTACAAAATGGGGTAGAAATAGCCTCAGGGAAGAATCCAAAAGTAATGAGGTTAGTTCAAGTGGAGCTGACAGAACAACTCTCTATCAGTCCCCCAACACTAAGCCACGTATCCAGATGCAGCAGGTAATATTCACCTTAAACCACCACAAGATCAGCAACAATTTTTCTGTGGATTCTACTTCTGTTTGTCTGGTTAAACCCACAACTTTAGTTGGTGTTAGAAGGTACAGACCACAACCTTTATGAGAGGTTAAAATACCAGATTAACAGTGTACAACCACATCTGCCTTAGCAGAGCTCTGCAGTAAATTTGCACAATTCTCCCCCTTCTAGAATACCAGTATCTGCTCAGCTTTAAAATAGTTGGTGTATGAAAGATGGATTAACAGAAGGTATTTTAGTTCACCCTGGCCATTTGATGGCAATATACCTGCCAGACCTACAGTGGCACAAGGATAATTAATTGAGACACTGCCAAAGGGACATAACACTTTTACTGATAAATTCTTTACATCTTTCCAAAGGGTGACAGCCAGTATTTCAGCTTTGGTCTGGTTTATTGCCTAGAGCAAATTTGATTTTGATAGACTTACACAAGCTACGGAAATGGTGATCTAGAATGGTTACATGTTTCAAACATGAAAAATATTCCAGGGAAAATAGAAAAGCTGCTGCACTTGAACTTCTTCATGCAAATAAAGACTTACCTGAATATAAATGATGTGCATTTCTGAACAAGGCTGCCAAGCTGAAAAAAAAATCAAAGCATATTAATATTATAATACCAAGATGAGATCTTTTGATCTTAGTTTGATAGAGATGATTTAAAATCTAGATTAAGGACATCATCACAGTGCAAATCATGGATAGAGGGAAATGAAAAACCAGAAAATAGAAATCCTAGAAGCAGTTATTTCATGAAAAATCAATTTAAACCCAGTCTAAAAAAAGTTCTAAATTAGAACACCAGTGAATTTTATTTTTATTAGTTCTCCACTGTCCTCCCAGCATCGACACAACAAGTCTGATATTAAAGTGCTTTTGCTAGCACAGCTGACTTTGCTTGATGAACCAATCCTTGCCAAAATACTCATTTAGTGATATAACTGCCAGCAGACTTTTTGGTGTGTATTTTCCAGCCTCAGACAAGGTCTGCCTCTGCCTTTCTTTCGACCCGTAATTGGCCATCACCATCTTCAGGCAGTTTCATTCCTAAATGAAATACTGCAGTGATCCAGCAATGACAGCCACAGGTTTAAAATGTTTGAACTTTTTTGTATGCTAGTTTAATGTAAGTAAACCGCATAAAACTGTCAAAACTGGTCTGATGTCAGTCCTGTTGGATTCTCCTGGTCTATTCCTGCATCTGAGCAGGATTAGAGAGAAGCCTGAGAAGGTTTTTAGTCCCAAAGGGCAGACGCTGCAGGCAAAAGTGCCCATTACCTCCAATGATGATTGAATATCGTCTGTGGTCACAAATGCCATTTCAGAAGTGATGTCAAGTTCCAGTTGAAAAGCTAATACCCTGAAAGAGAAAACTAAAATGGGAACTACATGAACAGCAGACACTGTGTTCCAGATTCTGAAGAAAAAGTAATGCTAAAATTTTATTTCTACAAAGACTTAGGATTCTCCCCTTATAGAAAAGTTGATTATAAGGGTTTTCTTCAGGAAGAAGAAGTATATGAAGGATAGCTCCAAACTACAGGAAGTAACAGTGAGGGACATTAACAAGATTTATATCAGTAGCCATGGACAGTATTTTGGTGGGTGGAGAGGGGTGGGAAATTGTGTATGTGTTTTGTTGGAGTTCGTTTGTTTTCTTAGGAAAAATCAGAATTTGGGTTCCTTGACTTAAGAAACAGCTTTGGCAGGATAAAAATGGAACAAGGTTCCTTCTTGTAGGTCAAATTCCAGCAATAATAAAACAAGGCTATAGGCACATTCACTGGATCTGTAAATATCCCCCAGGCTGTCTGAGAAGCCTACGCTGACTTACAGGGAATGAAACCTGGCATGGCCTTTCAGATGTGGGTAAATTAGGTCAGGCTAATGTGAAACACAATCAGGCAAGCACTCAGAAAAAAAATGTTCAAGTGGTCGTGATGCCCATGGCACACTAAATGAAGCAATAGTTTTTTGAGAATTTCAGTGAACTTTTATTTTCAGTGAACTTCTATCTCAGTTATTCTGTCAGATACTATACTTGGAAAGGGGCTATCAGATTTACTTACTTTTTGAGACAAGTGTTTTGGTTCCAGGTTTCTAAGTTCTAGAAACTTGCTGACTTGGGTGAAATCTCTATGGCGCACATGTAAGCAGATGCATCGTGTCTGGGAAAAGAGCAGCCTCCTTGAATGAGAACAGTTTAAGAAAAAATAAAATTAAATAGAGAAGCATAGGTGCAAAATTATGAATAGTAACAAATGGAAGATGTTTACACACAACTATATCTTCTTTTACTTTTTGTTTTCTGCAAAGTCTGATAAATATTAAATATCATTAAATATAAGATTTCATTGATAACACTGGAGTTCTGATATCTATTATTACTGAATTCCTAGTGCTAATAAAGCAGAATCTTTAAATACTTATTGAAATGTCTTCTCAACAGTGAATGGGGCATTAATGCTGCTTTTTAAAAGTCAATGCATATAGTGTATATTTTCTCAATGATCACGCTGTTTCCAGCTATCAATTATAACCTGCTTTTCTTCAATCTAAGGAGCCCAGACTCCTTCAGCTCATACAATATGTGAATAAATTTGTGCCATCTCAAAAGCAGATAAGCTGAATTTTTAGATGTTTTATGTATGGGATGTCAGTCTTAACAAATGTTCCAAATACAGCTCAGCAGCGTAACAAGACTGTTTAAATCCTATATATTAAGAATAAAAGTAGAGAACTGAGTGACACTTTACATCAGTTATTGCTAATATGAATGATGAACGATATCTAGAAATACACAAATGTGTGTATATACCTCAAAAATAAAGATTGCTTTGAAAGAAATGATGCATCATTTCTTTTCTTCTCATATCCAGGACACATT
>VYZR01043901.1:7994-21533 GCA_013400675.1 Oxylabes madagascariensis
CTTCATGATGTCTTGGAGCAATTCACCTGTCACAAAACCCTTCCTTAAGCTCCTTAAAGTCCAGTCCTGGGTACTGTCACATCAGCATGTGAGGTTTGGCATTGCTGTGCCTGAGTCCATACATGGATTTAGCACCTGGGTTCTTGATTCCTGATCTGTTTTCTGATCTTTTCTTATTTCTCCCCTTCTGGTTTTGCCTCCACAGTTAAGACTTCTAAAGTTTAATTTGTGTTTGCCCAGGATATAGAAGAGCAGAGCTCTGATCTAATCTCATGCTTCTTGGAGTTTTTGCATTATTTACTTTGCAGAGAGAGAGAGTCTGAACTCTTCAGAGTAAAAAAATCCCAAACCTCNCTCTTCTTTTCTAAGACATTATGCAGCACAGCTTTGCAAACGAGATGGTGACAGTTCATTTGCTCTGGGTAGTTGTAACTTCTATCAACAGTGTTTTTATGAACAGAATAATAATTCAGGTGAGACTTTAGAGTGTTTTATATTTTGTTTTCCTAAAAAAATCCCAAACCTCTTTTTAATACTTGAAGTGGAAGTTGTCATTATTTCTTCTCTCTTCTTTTCTAAGACATTATGCAGCACAGCTTTGCAAACGAGATGGTGACAGTTCATTTGCTCTGGGTAGTTGTAACTTCTATCAACAGTGTTTTTATGAACAGAATAATAATTCAGGTGAGACTTTAGAGTGTTTTATATTTTGTTTTCCATTCCCAGCCAAACTATAGGTTTTACTTGGTTTCTATTCTTGTGGATGGCAAATTATATTAAGCTAGACAACACAGGATGTGTCTATCTCTTGGTCTTTTTCTCTCTTTTACCTTTTTTTAATCGTAAAACATTTGAGAGCACTGCAATGGCAAATTAAATCCAGGGAAAAAACACCCCAAAAAAGGTCAATCTCTAACAAGAAAAGGAAAACAGCAATTTACCTTTTATTGAAAAATAAAACAAATGGAGACAGTATAACAGAGCTCCTTCCTTCTATGTTCTGAGAGCCTTGATTAAAAAGTGTGATAACGTGGTGGCTAATAATGAGAAGGAAAGGAAGAGTTTATTAGATTTGTACTACTCGCATAAATATGTATTATACATCCAAAACATGGCTGTTGGCTGAATATAGAACATAATAGGACTCTAATTAATTTTTCATAACTAAACCAGTTCTTGTTTTCAACCCTGAAACTCTAATCCTGGTCCATCCAATCTCGTTTAGATTATTCCTTATTGCTTGTATTAGGTCAAGGCAGATAGTCCAGTGGAGCACTGGATCATACCTGAAGAAAGTTTCTGCCCCTTTTTGCATTCTCAGTAGATTTTCCTATGCCAGGTGAGTGGCTGGGTCTTCACATTCAGCAGACACTGGCACAAGCTGCTCTCCAAAAATTGGGGCTGAACTGCCTCAATGTCATCCTGCTGAGAAGAATTCTTTACAAGGACTTTAGCCACTGGCCTACAAAATGAATTGACCACCCAGCCCATCTCTTTTATGTTTAGACTGAGTGAAAATAATAGCTTCTTTTAGATGTGGTTTCACAGAATCACAGAGTATGCTCAGATGGAAGGGACCCACAAGGATTGAGTCCAGCTGTTACTCCTGCACAGGACCTAAGATGAGCAATCTAGTAAAAGAATTCAGACCTACTATTTAATCAGTAAACCCCAGGCCAGCAACCCTTGCACAGTTTATATCACCCTTTGTACATTTGTAAGTGTTCAGAAAGAAAAATATTAGAATTTAAATCTTAATTATTCAATCAAATCAAAAGTCAATTTTGGCTGAGTTGGAATTCAAATCAGGAGTTTTTCATTTAAATTCATCCATTTTTCTCAAAAATTACTGTCTGAAATATGTGTACTCTAAGGTGAGTTATTGGTCCCTGTGAAATCAACGTTGAAACTGTTATTGGCCTTATTGGCACTGGAGTTTTCACTAAACCCAGCTACCCCACACTGTGCTAATTTACTGGTTGATCTATTCCATATATTTTATTTATGATTTTGTTTAAAAACCTGGTATGCACCAGAAGTCCCAGAGTTTTACACTTAGCTGCTTTCTGTTTTTCAGGGCCAGTACATTTTAGCATTCCTGAAATATCATCAGTCTTAAGACAGTTTTTATCAAGTCAAATTAAAATAGGAAAGGGATAGAAAGGAGTACTTATAAGCAATATATTTCATATACTTCAGACATAATTCTTGCAACACCTGCTGAACTAATTTGGGATTTATTTGCTTCATTTTCCTGTTACCTTTTTTTCCTTCTTCTCTTCAGGGAAGACTGTCCTTCTCCTTCTCTCCTACAAACCAAACCAGCTCTTGTGTTTGATGCAGAAATCTGCTTCTTTAAAAGAAATTGTCCCTTCTGATGCTTATGCCATGAAAAAATAAAGATTTGTTTTGTGGAAGGTTGATGTACGTTCCTTGTTTCTTAGTGACAACCCATAGAGTCAAAACAAACTGGGATATACTGGAGTCTATACTAATCCATCGCTGCATCTGCTGCACACTGTGGCGTGATAGAGAAATGTAATTTTGGATTCTAAATTTTCATTTCAAACATTATATGTAAATACAGTCATAAATATGTATCAAATGGAAACAGGTCATCTCTAATATTTAAAGAACCAGACAGTCTGAACATACTGAGCTACCTCATAATAGAGAAATGAAGGTAAATTAAGAACAGGTAGCAATTCAGAAAATTAAAAATAAAAAGTCATCCGAAGTTTAAACCTCTTGAGAAGCCTTTGAAAAAAGCTAACAATAGAGCTCCTGTAAAACATAACAAAATAAAAATAGATTCTGTAGTTGCTGGATAAAAATAGCGTAGATTTAATGCTTCTTCAAACAGATGGCTCTAAAACTTGAGATGGCAAATTATGATTTGTTTAGACCAAAAAGAAGTCTTTCCAAAGGCTCTGTGAATTGTGGCAACAGTGTTAGAGATGACCTTGAAATGGATTTATATATCTTTAGTGGTTTTTTTTTGTTTGTTTGGTTTTGTGGTTTTTTTTTTTTTGTGAATTGAAATCTAGTATTAAAACCAAAATAAAATACAGAAAACAAAATTAAATATTAGAATTTTGGATTGCCTAAGAACTTTACTAAGATTTAGTTTCTTGCCCTAGAAGTAGTGATAGTGAAAATAGAAGAAATCTTGTCTTTGATGCATTTTAATTCTTTCAGTATAGTATTTTCAGTCAGGGCTCATCACATTCATCATTCTCCAAAAGCAACAGCCCACTCCACCAGAGAACTTAAATTTTTTTTCTGTTGGTGTGTCACTCTTGTTTCAAATATGGAGGTGGAGGAGGAAATGAAGTACCCATTCATACGTACTTTTGTTTTCAGATGTTGCTGTACTTAAAAGTGCAAACCCATTTCTTGAACATAGACAAAGATATACAAAACTCTTCTGCAGATTTTTCAGAATGACTTTTCCCACCAAAGTTTTCTGTTAACAAGCTGGTAGATAGAAATAATGACCAGCAAAGCATTTAATACTCCCTACACCAGTGCTTTGCCAATGGCCTTGTAATGCAACAAGCATTCCCTAAGGAACTGTACGAATTATGGATGTGATTCACTTTGCACTGCTCCAGCCATATTCTGCTGTAAACCCAGATTGATTTAATAGTTGTAGGAGACTGAAATAATTTAGTCTTAAATGTAACCTGTTAGCTGTAAGTTAATAAGTAAATAAAATACATTCAGGTGTCTCTTTTATTAAACCACAAAACCAAAAAAAACCAACAGAACAACAAACACTTGTAAAATTAACCTCTGCCATGTATGGATTTTCTTACTTTCAAATTAATTAAGTTGCAATAATGATTATGTATATGAACAGCTTAATGTTTCTATAGCAATTATCTTTTTGCAGAAAGCTTTACAAGCATTAATTATTATTAATAATATTTATTATTCTTGTGCCTAAGGAATAATGAGTCTCATGGTGTCCAACAAGTTAGAAAACTGAATTATTGAGACTGTGCTAGGACGAGGGCCAGGAAATCCTTAAGCATTCTGGATAGATGTTCTGTATTATTCTTGAATTTTACCTTTTTTGGGCAGTGATGGAATAAGAAGGGTTTTAATTAACTTGGGAAATGATTTGTCTCTGCTGTAGCAGGCTCTGATAGTGTGTGCACAGCAGCACCTCTCTCTATGCTCAGCACTGATCTCTCCATTCAAGTGAAAAATAACAAAGGAATCAGTTGCTGTAATGTATCTCACAGGCCTGAATTTAGTGCAAATTGAAGAGACAAGGTAAGAAGTGAAAAGGGTAAGGTAAATCAGATGAAATAAATGGATCTGTGAGACCAGAGGAGGGACAGGTCTGGAAGAAACCATCATTCAGCACAAAGTCCCAAGAAAATTGTTCCTTATCAGCTTCCCATTTGTCCTTCCTTGGCTGTGAAATTTGATTCTGCTTTCTGAGTCACATCCAGTAAATAACTTGATGCCCTTTTGCTATTTGTTCACACGACTAACTGGAATGGAAAAGGCATCATGGTAGAAAATGAATTGCCAGTGGGACAGAATGTGGGCTACAGAATATTACAGATGTGCCTTGTCTTGTTCACTAAGCTGCAGTATTGCCCTGAGATTTGAATGTCTGAAATTAAAACTCTGCCAGCATATACTTTGCTTTTTCTATTTTAAGAACATGTGGAGAAATGATTTTTCGAGCAACTCCTTGTTAGTGGCAGCCATCCAGCTGCCATAAGAAACAGGAGACCATGTATTTTCAGAACATGAAAATGGCTGTGCTAATGAGTCAGGCACAAGTTTCGTCTTTGGATCGTATTGTGTCTCTGTGGTCAAAATCATATGCCAAAGGAAAGGTATAACAGGGAAATATGGATGAAAACTGAAACACGACATTGTCCTCACGCTGCTAAATGTTTCAGTACATTAGAAACAATTCTCTTGCATGGTCACAGGAGCAGCTTCAGCATCCAGTTTCTCAAAATCCCCCCACTAGCATTTCAGTCAAATGTTTTGTGAGAAAATAGCCTCATGATCCAATTAAATTTACTCTCTGTCCAGGCAGCCATACAAAAGTAAGATTCCTTGCTTTTAAATACAAACCCTGAATGAGAGTTCAATGTGAGATATGCTTTCTAAAAGGGCAATTTTTGTTCTAGCTGACCTGAGATTAGTGCATTTATTTTCGGGATAAATGTACAGTCAAGTGCTGAGGAAAAATGGCACCCTTTCAGATGGTTTATAAGTGGTGAGTGAACTTGTACAGCCCAATGTCAAATCCATGTCAGCTTTACTGTGTGGCTCATATTTTAATATAGACTGTAAAGAAAGGGCCAGAAAGGTTGTGAGCTGGTCACTGAGTCTGCTCACCAGTGGGGACAGAGATGAGACACAGGTCACTTCCCTGAGTCTGTTGACTCCTATATCTGCCCTGTGCTTGATGGCCAGGTGAAAAGCAGCTGCTGTGGCAGCCAAAGTTGGTCTGGTTATAAAACCAGACATTGACATTCTGCTCGCTTTGTCTTCAATCAAGGAAGAAAATGTGGTCTAGAGGGATCAGTGGGAGTTTCATCGCTAACTTAAATAGTGATGGAATTTCACCCTATTTTTTTGGCAGGGCTTGTGTCTATGTTAAGCCTATATGAAAATGTAAAGCCTGGCTCCTGTTAGCTTGTCACAGGAATGGAAAATCCATCAAGGAAGAACACTGACATGAACACAGCTTAACCATTCCTGAACTGGTTAGCCCTTGTCTTTAGGAGGGAATGCAGCTTGTAGGATGTGAACTGGCGTTACCAGCCGGCTGGGACAATCTGGTCCGGGAGAGTCACAAATACACCCCAAGGAAAACTGCTTGAGAGAGAACTTTGATTAATGTATCCATGGCAAAGCCACCCCCTTTTGAATCCATCCTCAGGGGGAAGGAAGCACCCAAGACTTGTAAATGTTCATGATCAAAAGGAACGACGAAAGTCACAGGGTCTGAGCTGTAAAAACTCACTAAGTTTTGATAATAAATTACATAATTGGCATAGGTATGGCTATGTTAGTCCCTAAGCTAGCCTATCTATATCTGTCAAGGGTTTTGGAAGACAGGGGTAGGAGGAAAGGGAAGGGTGAGAAAAGGAGATAAGTTAAAGGGAGGAAGAGAGAAAGAAGTCAAAAGAGATCAGCAGTCTTGGTTGCAGTGTCAATCCAGCTGATGGTTGTCTCATTCCTGTTCAAGCCTTGATCCAGATGGGATTTCCAGGGTCCTGAGGAGCACTGCCCAGCACTGAGGGGGGTCCTTTGCATGTAGCATTTTCCCTGCCCTGGAGACAGGTTTCTTGCTTTCTATGCAAATTTGTTGTCGTGCAGAGTCTGCTCTTTCAGACCTTTCTGGAAATGGGTCAGAGGCATCATGGCTCTTCAGTGGTCTTGATTCTGCCCTGCAGTCCACACTCTCTTCCTGGCTTCTTTGCTGCCCTTTTGGTGTCTTTTGGTTGGGATTCTTTCCAGGGACTAGAAGAACGATGTTTGTCCTCAAAAAGTGCTGTTCTCCCTCTGCATGGACCCCTTCTCTAGTCACAGTTTCTTCTTTGTCATGTCCAGTTGTTCCCAGCAGTGTTGGGTTACTCCCAGCAGCTCTTGTGTGTTCTTACCAAGAGAGCTTGGCTGACTCCACGACCACGCAGCTGTGGCTGTTAGAGACACACAAATGGGCCTCCCATCTCCTGGGACCCTCCATGTGTGCTGCTGCTGTGGGATGCTGAGCAGGCTGAGGGCCAGCCAGCCTGTCTGGGGCCTGTCCTGGTGCTGGCAGCAGGGCACTAATCCTCAGACTATCCTCTCATGCAGGGACATTTTCTTGTTGTCCTCCTCAGGACAACATTTCAACATTGTCATCTTCCCTATGGGACAGCTCTTGGTGTCCCTCATCTTCCTCTTGGGACGGCTTATCATCATTGAATTTCTTCCCTTAGCCAAGCCCATGGGGGCAGTTACCTTGCCCCTGTTGTTCCTCCTTGGCTAAGGCCCCACACTGGGTTGGAAAATTTGCTTCCAGCCAGCCCAGCATCCTCTGATCACTGGGGATTTTCTCCACTTTCTGGAGAACTGGGCTGGCTTCCCTGAGCAGGGGCAGTGTTTGCTCTGCACAGGCCAGTCACCTCGTGTGTGTGGTACAGGATGCTCAGATTCTCTGCAGGCTTTGCAGGCAGTGGCAGAGATGTCCCGGAGAGGTTTTGCCTCCCCCTTTGCACACAGGACACTGCTGGGTCCTGCTCTGACACTTGCCTGTGGCACCATGTCCCTGGAAGCCAGCCCAGAGAAGCTGACACAGGCCTGCCATGTGCCTTCTCCTGCTCATCTGTCAGCCTCTGCCGGGGCCTCTGGAGCCGAGCAGAGACCATGCGGGAGATTCGTGCAGGGATGTGGCTCCTGTGCCCCACACAGGTCTGCTGGGATGTGCAGCTGCCCACCAGGCTCCTTGTCTCCAGCTCCTGAGCAGGCTCTGTCTCACGGAGCAATGGCTGGGTCCTGCTGTCCCAGGGGAGCTGGCACAGGCAGGCTGTGTTCGCAGTCCTGTTGGGCTGTCTGGCCCTCTGTATCCCAGTGGAGGCCATGCAGGAGACTCACACAGGAAAGCAGCTCCTGTGTGTGGTGTATGTCTCCTGGATGTGCTGTGGTGCAGGGCAGCCCTCAGGCTCTGAGAGCTTGTGGCTGGGCCCTGCTCAAGGCAGTTGCCCCAAGAGTTGGGGGTTGCCTTCTCCTCCATTGCCATCGCTGTTCTCCTCTGCAGCAGAGCTCTCCAGGGAGCTGCTCCATCGTGAGGGAGCAGAGTGGCTCTGCTGGGAGGAGATCCCTGTGGGTCAGGGCAGTGACACCCTGCAGTTTCACAGTGGCCCCTTGGTGCTGATGTGGCCCCACATCACCAAGGACGCTTGGAAGTCACCTCTGTCACAAAAAGCCACACCCAGCATGCCTGGAGGAGTGGAACGACTCAGATCTGGCTGGAAATGGCTGCACCTGTAAAGTTCAGCCCCTGGACTTCCAGATTTGTAGGTCCTGCTGTGCCCAGTCTCCCGTGAGGCTCTTGACACAGTCCCACACAACATCCTGATCTCCACTTTGGAGAGCCCTGGCTGTGAAGGCCGGGCGATTTGGTGCAGGAGCAGCTCTCCAAAGAGACACAGCCAGGGGGCTATGGTCAGTGCTCCATGTGCAGGTGGAGGGGAGGGATGAGGGGCATCCTCTCAGGACTCTGCCATGGCACAGGGGCTCTTTAATGTCATTATCAATGCCACAGAGAGTGGGATTGAGTGCACCCCCAGCACCTTTACAGCTGACAGGAAGCTGAGCTGGACGGGTGACACAAGTGAAGGAAGGCACCATCCAGTGGGACCTGGCCAAGCTTGAGCAGTGGGACTGCAAGAACCCAGTGCGGTTCAACAAGTTCAACGTCCAGCACCATGGACAGGGCAATTCAAACGTAGTAAGAATAATACAAATATGCATCTATGCAGGGACACATATAATGCACACACATTTCATAGGAACACATTGAAATAGCACTTCTCACTTTTTCAAATCAAGAGCTCAATTTAGTTTCAGTTATCTCTACTTTTTGATCTCCATGGAGCCATTTGGAGGAATCCATCTTGAGAACATCTGTAATTAATGACATCCAATACCTATGTTTCCTGTCTCTGGCACTAGCCAGTAGCAAACCCTGGGAGTTTGGGCCTGAGAAAAAGGTGGTATTCTCTCTTGCTTTGCTGTGTTTTAGGCTTTAGCCTCTTGTGGAGCCACAGCTGACGTTTTTATACTGAAAATGACCTGCTGTTGTGGTCAGAAGAGGAGTTACCATGGAGAAACACATGGTTAGCCTTGAGTGGTTCAAGTCAACCTCTACATAGCTGCAGCAAAATTTTAAAATCCATAATTTCAGTCTCAATCTAATCTGGCACATCAGTTCTTCAATGACTATTCCCTCACGCAGAAGATCCTCAGTGTGCAGATGGGGATGTTGCACTCTAAGGGGATACCTCTCCTTAAAATAATATGAAGTAGAAGATTGCTTTATTTGGACAATGATCCAAGCAGGGATTCATTGGACCAGATGGCTAGAGCTATTCTAGACACTCCAGGGTCTGTAATTATGGGGCTGGACAAAGTTGCCAGTGCTGTCTATAAATGTGTTTAATTTTTTCTAATGCATATACCCACAACAGGTTACGCAAATCACACCACTAAGCACCCCTCGTTCCCTACCAGCTCTTGCGAGAGTAACTTATGAGGTAATTGCACAGATAATAGGAATGTTGCTGCCACAGGTAGAACCCCCAACATCCAAAGCATGGACACTGCTGCACTCTTGCAAATTACAAAAAATCCCAGGGTAATAGAAATCAGATTTTTGACTCCACCAAATATAACCTCTGTTACTGTTATACCTTCTCAACTATTATACCTTTTTTTGTTAAGAAAAAAGTTTTACAAAAACTTTTTGTTTTTGTAAACAAAACCCCATTTTTCTGCATTTAGTTATATTGTGCCAGGTATATGTCTTACAAAGCTGTTTTTTTTAGTGTACTTTTCTAAACTTGCACTAGTTTTGGCTGTCTTGAGAAGAGGCAGTTTTATGGTCAGTCTTCAAATATGGTTATTTTTTCCCTTTTAGACTTTGGGACTACTGATAAAAATATAACATTTTAACCTACCTTCTGGCATCATTCATAAAGATTTAGTTTTATGCATAGAGTGAGTATTGAGCTACACTTCAAGAAAAATTGTAATAATGCTTTCTCACATACAGAAATAATAGAAAGATGAAAATAAGATTGAAGTAAAACAGTCAAGGAGAACAAATATTTTTCAATGTGTATACTCAAGCAAAAAGTAATGAGTTCAGCTAACTGGCCTCTTTCAGGGCTAGTCAAAGTTCCTTCAGTCAGAAATGATCCCCTAAAAAAATGTCAGTAACTACTAAATAAATTTATATGGCAAAGATGAAACCAGTTAATGTCTTTGGTGTAAAGAGGTGTCATTACTCTAGAAAAAGACCCAAAAAACCAAAAGAAAACCCACATATGTAATATATGCTTTCTGGTATTTTTCCATCCTCTAGGATTTTCAATCAACATTTTGCTATGTCACTGATGTGCCATAAAATGTCATAATTTTATTGATCTAATGTCAGGTCGATGGCATAAGAAAGATTTGAAATGACAACTTGAGTAGAGGGATTGTTAAATTTAAACTGATATGTTTGCCTTCCTGTCAAAACAGTGCACGATCCTTCAGCTCATCAGCCACCTGCCTGAGCCAAGCTGACTTCAAACAGCAACGCTACAATCAATATTTTTGGAAACAAGCTCTATTGTTCCTTTGAGGCTTTTGGTTCTGTTTTCTCCATGTCACACTCTCTTCAAATCTAAATATCAGGTTATGAAGATACTTATTACACCTCAGCATGGCCTTTGAGCATGGAAAGTGCATGTTGATGCTCCTAATCTGTAGCTTAGCTCAGCGGCAAATAAACTGAACAGGTAAAGCTGCTAAGGAGATATCATTTGCTTAGAGGTTGAGTTAAATTTTTTATAGTGTATCAGTATGTAAGAAGTTAATCACATTTATATGGTATTTGCTAGTGGTCATCTAGAAACGTTCCAGCTGAAGTCTCTGTTCTCTTTGAGTTTCTGTATTCTGCTCCCACCAAAATTTTCTCAGATACGTTGGTTGGATTCTTCTCTATAATCTGCTTTGTGGAAAAACATCCTCAGAGGCCTTTCTAGTCAATGGTGGAAAAAAGGTGTAAACTCTTGTGTCAGCCAATAACAAAATAAACTAAGAATGCATAGTTCATTTCCCATTTTACTTTTGTCTTCAAATGTCATCACAGAAAGAAAGAATGGGAAATAAATGTCTTCATTTTGACATTTTTAACTGAAGTGTTTTCATTTGTATTTCAAAATGGTTTTATCTGAAAATGCATTGACATTCATTTTTAAAAGACATCCAAAGAAGAGAAAAATTTTAGCTTTGGGAAAAAAGTGTTCAAACTTACTTTAAATTTGCTAAGAAAACAAAGGAAAAAAATTATCAGTTTAACTCATATTTTGTTTATTTTTTCAAGGTAACTAGTAAAAAAGAAAAATCTATACACATTTGTCATGTGCTTCAGAAAATGAGAAACTCACTCAGCCTGCTTCTCTTTGGCTCAACACAATCTTTGAGACCATCAACCTCATTAGATCATTTCTTCCACCAAGGCATCTCTACAGTCTTTATAAGCCAGCTCACCTTGTTAATGAGCTACAAAAAAATAACTTTTCCAGAGAACAGCCATCACATTTCAGGCTTGAAGTGCAGAAAAACTCTTTGGGGTGCAAAAAATAGCCACCAGACTTGTGAGAAGTTGTACTTGTGATTCTTTCATTCTGTGAAGCTCCACCTGGCAGATTTTCTTGTGTCCAGCAATGTGGCTGAGCTTCAGGTTTTCACTCTAATGTGATGTCAAAATAATCCAGAAACATAAGGGCAAAATAAGTTTGTTTTTTTTAAGAACAACTGAAAACCCTCCTTCTGTTAAGTGAAAGCATGGAAAAGACATTAAATGTTTGTGTGTTTGGGGATTGTCCAGAGTGGGAACAGAATCATAGGATCACAGACTGGTTTGGGTTGGTAGGGACTGTAAAAAACATCTTGTTCCAAACCTCTTCCATGGTCAGGAGCAACTTACACTAGACCAGGCTGCTCCAAACCCCATCCAACCTGGCCTTGAACACTTCCAGACACAGGTCATAAGCATCTTCTGAAATTATCTTTTGTAATTCCTTAATTTTCAAATGACATAGTAAAAAGGCTCTAGGCAGTATTGATCGTAGGTGTTTTGTTAATAACCTGAGATGAGAGGGAAAAAATCTGCCTGTTTCCAGGCAGGAATAATTTTGAATAGATGTAAGGACCTGTGCAGGAGCTGATTCTAAGAAGAGGCTTCATGGAACTGTAACCTTGATTTAATGCCTGAGATGTTTTGGTTTCTGGAAATTCTTTTCCCAGGCAATTTTCTGTAAACAAGAGAAATGTTTTTGTAACTGTACCTATGTTTATCTATTCTTTCTCACAGCAGAGGTTTCTTGATGAACATCTGTTTTAACCAATGTGATTGAAGAGGTTTACCTTTGTTTCACCAATCAAATTGGTCTGTGTAAAATACTATATGAGAGACACATCTCAAAAAAAAAGAGTCATTTTTCTAACCTTCTGATCGAGCGTCTGGGTCGTTGTTTAGTGAACAACAGCAATGCAGAACAAGGTTACCCTGTGCCAGGAGCTCTCACTGTGGGCATGTGTGAGAGACAGGGAAGCAAAAAGCAGCCTTGCATACCCCACAAGGGCATAATTAATGTTATTAATTAATAACATTAAATGTTATTGTCCATCAGGGAGCAGCTGGCACAGGGAGTTGTTCTTCCATCAGAGATGCTGTTGCTCTTTCCTCCTGTGTGTGCTCCCACACTGTTCCTGTGCTGTGGGTGATCCACCACAGCTTCCACTCCTGGGTGAGGGAGCAGAGAGCAGCTTGGATGATAATGGACATGTTATGTGAGACTCTGGCAATGTGGGACTTGTGATAGGACTACGGCAGGAATTTGGATGAGTTTTGGAAGGGAAGTAGCTCTTCTCTGTACTTGCAACAACCCTTTAACTTCCAAAGCTCTAAATTAATGTTTCCACATTTTATTTTTGGAGAAACACTTGTCAGTGTGCCAGAATTATGATTTCCATCCAGCAGCACCTCATCTCTCCTACATGAGAATTGGGAAAGTTTCTGTCTTAGCAAGGTGTGTGTTGTATTTCTGCCTGAAAGAGATCTTGCTGTTATTTATAACACTGAAAGCCTAGAACGAAAATAGACCAAATAAATCACTTATACTAAAACAAATAAATCACTTATATAAAAGTCTTTTGATGTATTATATAAGGCTTTTTTCCTCAATTTCTAATTCTAAAACTAGAAGCACATATACTTGTACTCTTTTATTTTGTTTCTAGTTTTCCCCAGTCACTCCCTGTTTTCATGATATATTTTCTAAAGGCTTGTGATGACAGGCACTTATAGCAAGAGCATTGCTCATCTGAGAAAACAAAGCTTAGCTGAATTCTGCTACAAAGTCCCTCTGCATGTGGCCTTAGTCCTAGCAGCAGCAAAATGAAAATGGGAAGTAGATAACAACAATTAGGAATGTGGTGGAAAATCTTGAGACAGCACTCAGACTTCAGTTTTCAACTACAAACTAAAAATATCAGCAGAACAAATATGAGTGCATGGATTTGGGGAAAAAAACTCAAAGGCAAATCATCCCTGGAAGAGGAACAGGGTCAAAATAAGAGGGGGGATATGGAAGATGTTTGCCAGGATAGGAAAAGAGAAGTGTCCATGTGTCTGTCATTGCATGTCCAACAGTGTCACAGAAAGCACAGGCACGTGGGAGCCATCCAGATATCCAACACTGCAGGTGCCTTTGTGTGGGAATGGAACTGAGACACTGA
>VYZR01043901.1:31373-45520 GCA_013400675.1 Oxylabes madagascariensis
AAAAAAAAAAAAAAAAAAAAAAAAGGAGAAAGTTTGTATCCACTGTAAGGAACTAAACTAATTAAAACACCAAAAATGCCTGAAAAGGAGCAAATCAGTTTGGACAGCTTGGCTAACAGTACAGTCTTATTCCATATACACTGTAGATGTTAAGAAACAAATTGGTTTTTTGAAGTATGGCAGCACAGAATTAGAATTGAAAAACAGCAGAATAACATCAATATTATGTGATTACTGTGTGTCTGTGGTGGAAAAAGCACAGCCTGGAGAGAGTTTGGGGAGCCAAACTTGTACAAATGTAAAAAGTTTTCAGACATAATTTACCTCTTCTGGAAAGGTGAAAGTTGAAAGACACATATTCTGGAGACAATTGTACACACAGAGAAAGAGAAAAGTAATGGCTCTCTATATCTGTGAACAGAAAACAGGAAAGAATGTAAACATTTTAAGAATCTATCACTGATAGGAACAGAGTTCCCTCCAAACTTCAGGATGCAATATTTTTCCAAATAATTTCTGTACTGTTCCAAGGGGAAATAGAGGGTTTCCCTTCCCCTGCATGCACAATGGACCTGTTTGTTTCCATTCCTTCATGACCATGGACAGCACAAGTTCTCTTTTAAAAGAATAAATTCAAATTCTACTGATCAATGCTGTGAGGGTTGCTGTTACAACTTGTAAGGAAGAGATTGAGCAAAAATGTTATTTACTAGTGAATTCTTCCTTCCTTACTGCGGCTATGTCAGAATATGTTGTCCAGAATTACATAAATTGATTTTTTGTTTTGTTTGGACACGGATTTCTTAGATAATCTTTAGAAGTTATGTTAAATGTCAGCCATGAATGTAATATGAGATTTAAAACCAAATTAACTTCACTTAGGAAGGAGAAGAAAAGTCCTCAGGTACTGGCACCACCAGCAAAATAATAATTTCTTTTTTTTTTCAGAAAAAAGGCATATGAGGGAAAAGATGTCACAGCAATTAAAATGTTTGTGTTTGTGTGTGGCTAGATAGACAGACAGACAGATAGATTAAAGTTATATCTGAGAATACATTAAAAAAACAGCTTGGATTTGAATGTGCAAATTCCATGAAGATAGTTTCCATCAGGAAGCTTTGTTTCATCTATCCTAGACATCCATCACCCAAAGAACAAACATTAGTTTGGCACATTTCATTAGCATATATGTGATGAAATATCTTAGAAAAAGTTATGGCCTAGACACGAGGAAATATGGTGTTAAAATATCCTGGGTCAGATTAAAATGGAAAAGTCTGAATTTAGAATCCAGGAAAGGGGAAGAAATAGATGTAGTGTTAAATGCTTTTTGCATTTAGTTGCCTAGGGATGCACAGAAAAACATCCAACAGAGTTATTTAAGTTAATGTTTCACATCAAAATAAAGATAATTAAATAAAATTATGAGGCCAGCCTTGCACAGCTGCTGTTTGAAAAAAGTGCAGTGGGGTAGGAGCTGTTCCCTTAAATAAAAGCCTTTATGAAGAAATTGTACAGATGGATCCTTATGTGAAGCTGAAGAGGGAAGAGAAATGCGAGATAAAATCTTGACAGGGTTTTGTAAAACCAGGTATATATAAGGCAAAACTCACCAGAAGAGCAGAGTTACCCCAAAAGGACTGAAGTAAGCAAACAAGACGTCCTATTCTGAGGGAGATAGGAGGGAGAGCCTGAAGAAATCACTGTTCATATCACATTGTGGCAGCGACAGAAACATTCTGGTTTTATTCATTCTTTTGAACCCTTTAGGGATCTCTCTTTTTATCTCTCTTGGAGGATACTCTCCCCAGGCTTTGCAATGTATCTTTATGTTTTCTGATTCTTCTTTATGAATTAACTGAGGGTTAGCCTACATTTTATTTTCCACCAACAATGCTTTGTATTTGAGAAAACATGTTTCCAATCCATAATAGTCAAGGCAGTCTCAGAATTATAAAGCATGAGTAAACTAAGGCTAAAGGCAAAAGAACTTGCAAAAATTACAACTTTCGGTCTAGGTCTGGAGTTTTTGAAAATCAGGAGAGCTTCATTTATTGCCACATTGGGATGTGTAACTCTGGGATGTCTCCCACATTCTGCAGGTAAGGTTCTAAGGTTAGGCCAATGCTGACTTTCATACCAGCTAATCAGATGCCACTTCATCCCTAATTCTAATTTATATTGCTTTATAATGGAAAGAAGGAGTATGGCAACAGAATCAGTGAGGGCTTCAGGCAGAGCAGAGGGTGTTTCCTGTTGCCTACCCTTATACCTGCTTACACACATTTTCTGTCAGACAAATTGCTTCTTCATGTTTATGTCTTTCATAAATTTCTCATGAGTTTGATCCAGTGGCCAGTTACCTTAATATCAAGACTAGAAGGATGAATAGAGTTTTATCGAGATGTTTTAGAAAAATATGCTAAATGACATCTTTTTAAATAGACATATACGAAGCCTTTCCTGCAGAAGCTATAAAATGTCCCGGTAAATATCAATACTGGTGTGCCACTGTGTGCTCAGCAGCCAAAAATCAGGCCTCTGGAAACACCTTTGTTGGACACACTCCAAAAGGAAGCATTTACCAGGGAAATGCTTTTTCTTAATGGGGAAAAATCCCTCAGAAGGATTGGTGCATTCCTCTACTGATGAAATAGATTCTTCCTTTGGTGACACAATAAAATTCAAGGTTGACTGATAGAGTTAATGTAATAAATATGGATACAGGGAGGAAAGAGGAGAGACAGGGGGGTGGAGTAAGAATAGATAAAATTCAATTTCATGAATACCAATATTTGTATATCCATATATATCTACCAAATAGAAATAAAAAAGGGAATGAGTTTTGCATTTTGTTGAGTCTACTGGGGAAAAGACTTAACTTCATTATGCATTAAAATAAGAAAGAAAGGAGGGGATTTTTAATGACGCCAAGTCTGAGAGAGCTACAGGACATATAATACCACCTGTTAGAAATATCATTTTAGTAAGGTTTTTGTATCTAAGGGTCTAAACAATGAAACGGCCCTCAGACATCCTTCCGTGGGGGAACCTGGACAGGGAATGCCTTAAGCCTCCACTTGATGTGAATGCTGTAACTCCAAGCATCCCCTCAGAATCACAGAAGCAATCAGGTTGGAAAAGACCTCTGAGATCATTGTGTACTACCTATGACGCAACACCACCATGGTGCTGAATGCCACATCCAGTCTTAAACCTCTCCACAAGTGCTGGCTCCACCACCTCCCTGGACAGGCCATCCCAATGTGAAGAAATTCTTTCCGAAGTCCAACCTAAACCTCCCCTGCTGCAGCTTAAGGCTCTGTCCTGTCATCTATCACTGATTGCCAGGGAGCAGAGCCCAGCTCCCACCCCCAGATTTTGTACCTGCAGAGGACCTTTCAGCTGTAAATCACAGGACTGATTTTACTCAGGTCACATCCTATGTCCCTGAGCTGTGATGTCTCTACATACTGTGAATGTTGTTATCTCCAGGCTGATACATTCACAGTCAGCTGCATGTGTCTCTCTGTGTGAGCTACCTCTTTCTGACTAAAAGCAGTCAGCAAAAATAGAAACTGCTGCTAATCCCATCTCTGTGGGACCACAGAAACCCCTGACATTTGAGCTCTATTGTACACCTGCCCAGAACAATTCAGATTCACCAAGGTAAGACCTTGTGTGGGCCTGCTCTGTCCCCTCAGGACAGTCAGGGTCTGCCACTGAGCTCTTCAGGTGTCAGCTAAACTTCAGTCTTTGAGCTCAAGGCAGAGCTGGACATCTCATCCACATTCCAAAGTATCACTCATACATTGTCTTATCTCTTGAACAAAGTCTCTCCTTGTTCTTCTTGGCCTTAGTAATAAAGATAACAGGCAAGTCAGTGTCTCTGCTGATTGTCGATATTCATTAGATATTGCAGAAACACACACTAAATTTTATCCTCCATAAGCCCAGGCTCAAATTAATCAAAGTTTAGCACGATCTCAAAGCTCCCTTCTGATTCTGTCAGTCAGTGAAATGTTTTTTTATCTGATGTTTTCAGTCTTTTGCTCTGTTCCACGATTAGGCTGGGCAGGATGAGGGTTGGGGCGGATGCCTAGGGGGGTTTCTATGCCAAAGCAAGAGATCTAATCCCCTCAGGGCCAGGCAGGGCTCTGTCACTGGGGATGGGTCAGAGGAGCTCAGGGCTCTCTGGTGGTGGCATTGGGGGTTTGTCTCCTTTGCCAAGGGATCCCCTGGGAGCTCCTGTGGGTCTGTTGGCATTCAGTGTTGTGACGCCCAGAACCCACCGAGCAGGGGGCGGGGATGGAGTCTGGGGCTTGTCAACCTCGTGGTGTGGCTGTGGTGGCTGTGACATCGCAGGGAGCAGGTCACAGTGGGAGCCAACACCAGGCAGCTCCTGTCCTGCTGCCCCTGTCTCATGCTCCCTCTCCCTGCTGGCCCCCTTTCCCCCCAGCTCTCACAGGCCATGGCTGCAGCAATTGCATTCCTCGTGGCTGTGGTGGCCACCCTGCCCAGGCTGGCACACGACCCACAGGCCGACGTGGGCACGGCGCTGCGGGTGCAGCAGCGCACGGAGTTTCTCCATCGGGAAATGGCACGGCTGTGGCAGGAGGTTGAGCAGATCAGATCCCTGCAAGGAGCCCTTGTCCATTATGTGTTTAAGAACTGGCTGTTTTGGGCCTGTGCAGCAGCCATGCTCGCGGAGGTCTGCTGGCTGGCCTGGCAAAGGAAGCTTGCCTCCAGCAGCGAGGATTACAAGGGGAAACAAAACCTCAGCAGAGCAATCGGTGGTGCCAGGCTTTTGGCTGAATCCACCCAATTACCAGAGCAGGATCTGCCTGACCCATGCAGGAACCTAAAGCACCTGGTGCATGACCTCCTGTACATCAGCCGAGAGTTTTCCAGGAGGACTTTCATGCCAGAGATTTACCCAGACAGGGGAATGGATGGCAGCCATGAATACTGGAGTGTCTTCGAGAATAGAATCTTCTACCAGCTGCTCGTGTTCCTGCGGCCACCCCCTGGTCACTCTTTCATCCTGGAGCAGGACACTTTGAGGCAGCACCCAGAGAGGTGCTCTGACATCCGTGTGGTGCTGGAGTGCACGTGCTCCATGGAGCAAGTGATGGGCTATTCCTTGTGTTTTGTCCATCGCCGGGGCAACGAGATGCTGCACGATCACAGATCGCTGGTCCTAGAAACCCTCTGCACAGGCTTCTACTTAAACGTGGAGCAAATCTCCATCTGGGTGCAAAACTTGCTGTTTTCAGCCTGGCTGCGTTTGCCTCAGTGGCCGCGCCGGCGTCTGACGCTGCTGCCCTGCTCCCGCTCCAGCAAGTTCCTGGTGAGCAGCCCCTCCAAGGAGCAGAGCTACACTGAGATGTTCTTTGCAGTGTATGAAGGCAGCACAGGCAGCTTCGTAGCCCTGGAGTAGGCAGCAGCATTCCCATGGAAAGCAGATCATCTCAGGTGCCATCACCCAGCTCGTACAGGACAAGCCTCGTTCGCAGCATGGGCTTGGGGAAGACGGGTCCTGCTGGCCACCCTGATCTTCTGTGACAGGGAACCTCACGTGGGGAAGTGAGGGAAAGGCTGTGGGTCTGGTCTGCCTAAACTCTAATAAAGGAGCAAAATTTAAGAATTTTTTTCCTTTTGACAAAGGCAAGCATTTTAGCATTTTTATGGAACATTTCAAATGCAGTGACTTCTGCTGCAGAAAACTGGTTTATAACTGTCAAAACAAACCACTAATTAACAAACAACTAAGCACTGGTTGAGATTTTCCTTCAGTTCAGCATAAAAATGGAATTCTGCCTTGTAGTGTTATAATATTGCCAGCTTCTGTTTTATTGACTTCCTAACTTCATGAGAACTTTCNTGGACAGGCCATCCCAATGTGAAGAAATTCTTTCCGAAGTCCAACCTAAACCTCCCCTGCTGCAGCTTAAGGCTCTGTCCTGTCATCTATCACTGATTGCCAGGGAGCAGAGCCCAGCTCCCACCCCCAGATTTTGTACCTGCAGAGGACCTTTCAGCTGTAAATCACAGGACTGATTTTACTCAGGTCACATCCTATGTCCCTGAGCTGTGATGTCTCTACATACTGTGAATGTTGTTATCTCCAGGCTGATACATTCACAGTCACCTGCATGTGTCTCTCTGTGTGAGCTGCTTCTTTCTGACTAAAAGCAGTCAGCAAAAATAGAAACTGCTGCTAATCCCATCTCTGTGGGACCACAGAAACCCCTGACATTTGAGCTCTATTGTACACCTGCCCAGNTCGTGGCTGTGGTGGCCACCCTGCCCAGGCTGGCACACGACCCACAGGCCGACGTGGGCACGGCGCTGCGGATGCAGCAGCGCACGGAGTTTCTCCATCGGGAAATGGCACGGCTGTGGCAGGAGGTTGAGCAGATCAGATCCCTGCAAGGAGCCCTTGTCCATTATGTGTTTAAGAACTGGCTGTTTTGGGCCTGTGCAGCAGCCATGCTCGCGGAGGTCTGCTGGCTGGCCTGGCAAAGGAAGCTTGCCTCCAGCAGCGAGGATTACAAGGGGAAACAAAACCTCAGCAGAGCAATCGGTGGTGCCAGGCTTTTGGCTGAATCCACCCAATTACCAGAGCAGGATCTGCCTGACCCATGCAGGAACCTAAAGCACCTGGTGCGTGACCTCCTGTACATCAGCCGAGAGTTTTCCAGGAGGACTTTCATGCCAGAGATTTACCCAGACAGGGGAATGGATGGCAGCCATGAATACTGGAATGTCTTTGAGAATAGAATCTTCTACCAGCTGCTCGTGTTCCTGCGGCCACCCCCTGGTCACTCTTTCATCCTGGAGCAGGACACTTTGAGGCAGCACCCAGAGAGGTGCTCTGACATCCGTGTGGTGCTGGAGTGCACGTGCTCCATGGAGCAAGTGATGGGCTATTCCTTGTGTTTTGTCCATCGCCGGGGCAACGAGATGCTGCACGATCACAGATCGCTGGTCCTAGAAACCCTCTGCACAGGCTTCTACTTAAACGTGGAGCAAATCTCCATCTGGGTGCAAAACTTGCTGTTTTCAGCCTGGCTGCGTTTGCCTCAGTGGCCGCGCCGGCGTCTGACGCTGCTGCCCTGCTCCCGCTCCAGCAAGTTCCTGGTGAGCAGCCCCTCCAAGGAGCAGAGCTACACTGAGATGTTCTTTGCAGTGTATGAAGGCAGCACAGGCAGCTTCGTAGCCCTGGAGTAGGCAGCAGCATTCCCATGGAAAGCAGATCATCTCAGGTGCCATCACCCAGCTCGTACAGGACAAGCCTCGTTCGCAGCATGGGCTTGGGAAAGACCACCCTGGCCACCCTGGCGGCCACCCTGGCCACCCTGATCTTCTGTGACAGGGAACCTCACGTGGGGAAGTGAGGGAAAGGCTGTGGATCTGGTCTGCCTAAACTCTAATAAAGGAGCAAAATTTAAGAATTTTTTTCCTTTTGACAAAGGCAAGCATTTTAGCATTTTTATGGAACATTTCAAATGCAGTGACTTCTGCTGCAGAAAACTGGTTTATAACTGTCAAAACAAACCACTAATTAACAAACAACTAAGCACTGGTTGAGATTTTCCTTCAGTTCAGCATAAAAATGGAATTCTGCCTTGTAGTGTTATAATATTGCCAGCTTCTGTTTTATTGACTTCCTAACTTCATGAGAACTTTCAGGTGACATTGTCCATACATAGGGAATAAGGGAATACCCCAAATAAAGCACAAAATTAGTGAATACTTGTTTCACACATTAGTCTATGCTTGAACAGTGAGCAGAATAATCCATGCCCGAGGGACTGGGAGCTGAGAGATCACTGCATTTCTTCCCCTGTGCTGATGGGCAAAGAAACTTTTGCCGTAGGCAAATACAGCTGGGGCCACATCATAATGCTCAACTGCCCCAACTGAAGTCTTGCCTATGAAGCATCTATTTTTTACTCAAAGTGAATTAATGTATAATTTCATCCATTCTAAAGAATAATAAACTCAGCCTTTGCAGAGTGAGTTAGGGGGTTGCACCTGCTGTGGTAGTACTGGCACGTCTACATATTCATGGCGAGTACAGAGTGGAACATTCATGTAATGTCTTTACATTACATGAGGAGCAAGCTGCCTGTCTGAAGGGATATAAACGTCTGGAGAAATCCTGCAATAAAAATCACAGTGCAGGTTTTGGAATACTGGGCAGGACATCTCCTGAAACAAATCACAGCAGACAGATTTTCAATACCTACTGCTCTGGTCAGGCCCAAAATAGCATTGTTTAACATCGTGAAGTTTAAGTTCATCATTTGTCAAGCAGAGTATTCCTATAGCGGCTAGTGCAATGAAATTCAGGTTGTGAAATCAGTGCCAATGTGAGCCACAAGTTTGGTGCAGGACAGGAAATTACCATACAGGAGAACTGCTTGTGACTGAACACTGCCCAATAAAAGTTCTTCAGCCACCCTACAAAGAGTACTTCAGGTGAGACTGTGGCTTCATTTCAGCACATGATTGCAAGCTGAGACACACAAACCTTAACTAGCATGCAACTGGATCAGGGCAGGTTTAGATTAGATATCAAGAAAAAGTTCTTCATCCAGAGGGTGGTTGGGCACTGGAACAGGCAATCCAGGGCAGTGGTCACAACCTGAGAGAGTTCAAGAAGCTTTTTGGACAAGGTTTTCGCACACATGGTGGGATTCTTGGGGTTGTCGTGTGCAGTGGCAGGACTTACTCTATGATTCTATGGTTTTAAACTACTAGCAACCACTAATAGGAAGGAATCATAAGTTAATTTCTATATACAGCTGGAGTTAGGTAATCTCTAAGGTCCCTTCCAACCCAAACCATTCTATGCTACTAAGAAGCCTCTTTTTCAAGTCTGTGTTTTCCCCAGTTTACTTAAACCAGCCCTTGATTTTAGATAATTCAAGCCTATGATTCTTTTTCCAGGTGTGGTGGCATTCTTTATTTGTTAGAGATCTGTATCAGTCTTTCTATGAATATCTGAGATCATCCACATAAATGTTAGAATATATATATATATATATTTATAAAGGTGAGGAAAATAAAAGAAAAAAAAAGGTTGTCAATCTAAGAAAAAAGGGTTCAGGGATACTCATGAAGATTTACATTTTACAAAAAGCCTTACTGAGAAGATAATCACAGAATCAAAGAATGGCCTGGCTTGGAAGAGAATTTAAGATTATCTTGTTTCTTCTCTACTAGTTCATGCTGCTCCAAGCCCCATCCAACCTGGCCTTGAACACCTCCAGGGATGGGGCAGCCACAGCTTCTCTGGGCAAATAAAAAAAGACAATAATACATTATTGATCCAGTGACCACAAACAGAGTAAACAGGTAAGAGGCTCCATTTCTTTAAATGTGTCACAAATCAGATTAAGGAGTTCTCCTATTTATCCATCAGCATGAACAACTCAATCCTTGTTGTTCTGAGGCCCAAATTCCCATTTTACAGCCCACAGGGGAACAACAAATTCTGCTGTGAGAGTGAATGCAGATCCATACAAAGAAAAGTGATTCCGGGCTCTCCTGTGGATCCAGACAGGAGCAGGTTCTCCACTCCTGTGCTTCAGGGCATTCAGCTACTAGGAGAGCAGTATTGCCCTGAGGCTTTCCTGCCATCATCATTATGTGTGAAGAAGCAGGTGTGACAGAAGCTCCCAGGCTGTGGAATCTGCCAGAAAGTCACTAATTGGGCTGTGACAAACAAAACATCTGTAAACATCTGTCAAACAACAAAAAAAAAAGGTAGACGTGATTCACCTATGGTGCAGATGAAGGAATAGATGACCTGCTGAGCTGTATTCTGTTCCCTAATAAATGAAAAATCAAAGCGAACTGTATTGAGGGGCATGTAATGAAGAGTTTGCTTTACACTTGTCTTAGTTATAAGCATGGGAATTTTTCTTATGTGAAGTAGCTCTCATAGTCTATAGAGATTTCTTTAAATAAGAAAAGAAACAAAAAAAAGAATCCATTTGTGTTTTATTTTTTTAATTATAGAGCGGAGGAATTGGGCATTGTTTTGGAAAGCACTGAGCATAAAGACAATTCTGAAACATAGTGATACTCCTTTGGTAAAATTAATGAGAAAGAAAAAGACATTTATTTAAGTATTCCAAAGATTTCTCCAAACCCAGTGACACAAAATGCACATAACATTTTTTTGTAATGTTGCATGTTTTGCTGTGTGAAGATGCACCTCTTTTATGGAGCAGGGAAGATGTCAATAAGATTTCAAATACTGGTGCATGAATTCCTTCATTCATGTTCTTTTAGCAGTTGCCTACATAGCATTTAGTAGAAAACTATCATTTTCCATGTCTGGAGAAAAGAGATTAACATCACTCGCCTCTTAAAGAGACCTGAAGAACATGTTTACACATAATTTCTTCATCAGAAGAAAAAGCAGCAGTCTGATGCCAAAGGAAAGATTGTCACATTCCAAGGAGAGCCCCTTCTGTCCACAACATCTCACAGCAGTGAGTCTTGTAATAGCAATTCAGAGCTGACCTACACAGTGTATTAAAAATTGATTTCAGTCGAGATAAGACTGAAAAAGGTGAGCATAAATCACGCTCTTGAAACTGATATAAACATTTCACTAGTTATCTGTTCTCTAAATTTGTAATGGCAGCACCCCTGGGATAGCAGGGGAGGATGGTGCCATCTGAAAATCGAGTTCTGGCTGAGAGTATTTAAATAATGATTAACTATGTTCACGTGGATGTTATCTGGGGACATTAAAACTCTTTGTCAGACTTCCTGTGGTTTACATGCCAGTAGTTTTCTGAAACACAGAATTAGGGGTGTGGGTGGCATTCTCTAGGAAGTCCATTTACATCAGGCAATTACTTTTTGAACAAAATCACACCTCTCATTTCACTGAGACCATGTAGGTAAGCATAATTGCTCTTTTTCTATTGTCACAGCTGAATTATGCTCAAATTGCCCTCTGAGGAATGCAAGGAGATAACTCCTTGCATTGTTTTTTTAATACTAGATTTCTATTAGATAAACTAAGTCACATAGAAAAGAGAGTGATAAAAATTCTATCAGCTATTCAACCACAAAGCCCAGGAATTTCCCCTTCTTCATTCATTGGCCCTTTTAATTACATAGACCTTAAACAGGCCTTTGGAGATCAGTTGGAACATTGTAAGCAGACAAACATAAGGATAAATCTACCACAGGGAAAGAATCAGGTGCCAGCTGTTCTTTGTGGCACCTACCAAACAATAACAAGCTGTGGAGGAAAATTTTCTTGACAAAAGGAATATAAAAAGTGTTGGTATAGATCAGCTGCCCAGAAATATATATTCTGGGTTTAAAAAAAATCAAAGAAATTGAGCCAGAAGTCATCCGCTCTTAATTCTATCTCAGTCCTTGGGACTAATGTTTCTCACTAATTAAGCCCATCTGGAATCCTGGAGTCAGAGGATAAGAAGTATGGAGCACAGAGATTCTGGCCAGGTGAATTTGAACATTGGAAGGAGCACTGACTGTGCATTCCAGGGGCCAGAAATCTGGGAATTTGGCCTGATTTGTTCTTCATATTTTTCTCTCTCTCTCTTGGTGGTTTTTTTTTTTTTTTTGTTTTTTTTTTTTTTTTTTTTTTTTTTTTTTTTTTGTTTTTTTTTGTTTGTTCCAGCTACAACAACCAAACCTCAAGAGAGGAATGAACTGAAATTATCTTCAAGTTTTTATACTGATAAGAAAAAGCTACAAGGTCATAAGGAATAGCATAGGAAGAAGTGTTTTGGAATGGAAAATTAAAATACAGCAAGACTACATAAGCCCTGGTAAGGCAGGTGCCTGTGTTAGCATTCATAGAAGGTTTCACAGAGTGAGGAACAATACAAACCATTTTAATTACAGCTGGTGCATTCTGGTGGAACATTAGTTTTACATCATGAAACTCACCATCACTTTCAAAGCTGTGAGGTTACTAAAACATTACTTTTCTGTTCAATTGTGATTGCCAAGTATGATGTGAATTTCCCCTCCTAATGCAATTTCATGCACCTTTAGGGCAGCATGTCTGAAAATTGACCTATAATTTGTGTGAAATATTATTGTAATATCCATGTTGGAAATGGAGCATAAAATTATACTAATATGTACACACAGGCCACATTTGCTTATTTTCAGGGCCCTGTTTCAAGACTATTGTTTTATCTACTAGTTTTTTTTCAAAAAAGAGTCTTTTTGAATCATTTAGTAAATACATGGAGTCCTAATTTTGATCTGAAAAAATGCAGAATCACTATGACTCCATTGCTTTTCTTGTATCAAAGCAAGTGTCTTAAGAATCAAAGTCAGGTTATTAACTCTAGAGATGCAATTTTAAGACACAGCTGGATTCTTCAGTTTTGCCTGTGACATCTGCAAACACCAGAGTTTAAATGTGTTACACTTTGCCCCCTTTTTTCTTTCATTTAGGATACTGAAACCCTTTCTTCAGTATTGACCAGTGGAGTTTTAGGACGTACCCTGTGGGTTTTTATTTGTGGGATACTTTTTTACTAAAAATAGAAAGTTATAATCATAGAATCCTAAAATGGCTTGGGTTGGAAGGGAACTTAAAGCTCATCCAGTTCCACCCCCCTGCCATGGGCAGGGACTCCTTCCACTATCCCAGGTTGCTCCAAGCCCCGTCCAACCTGGCCTGGAATACTTCCAGACATGGGGTGTCCTCAACCTCTCTGGGCAAAGAATCCTTAAATTTTTCAGTAATCAATGAGGAGAGGCAGTTGATCTTGTAGGAATACTCATCTTGTCATCTGAGCAAACTCTGAATGAGTAACTTTTATTTCTTATGTTCAGCTCCCTAGAGTTGTGTGAGATTAAGCCGACCAGTAGTGTCCAAACTCACAGAAGTGTATAAATACTTCAGTCTAGCTGAATCTCATGAATTTCAGAGACTCTGGGATTGGTTTTGTACCTGTGTAACTCCCTGGGAGAAACCTCCTAGTGGCTCCCAGCATGCCATAATTGTTTTGCAAACCATAAGTCTTAACATTATACAGCTGCTTGTAAAAAAATTCCTGATGGGGAAATAAGTCTGAGCAATATTTGCAAATTTCAGAGACGATATTCATTTTTGCAAGCTTGCCTAAAACTTATATTGGCTTATATTCCTAAAAATTCAACAGAAATAGAGACCCAGTGATCTCTTGAGTGGTTACAATTTCCAAAGCCTTTTTCTGCCTTCGGAGAAAGTTTCTGTGTATCACAGCAGGGCTGCAATTACTCCAGCATTGCAGAAATGTGCTCATGCTAAAGAAAGAGCCTAATTATCCTCCTATTTCCAGCTTGTCTTTCTTGGTGTCACACTTGAAAGGTTTGTGGCAGAGCATTGCCTATAATCACACATGATCAGTTCGGGTCTATCTTTAGGTCTCTCAGCACCTGTATTGTATTACTGAGATAATTTGAGGGGATGTTTTATGGTTCAGGAGTCTGCATGTTGGACCTAGAAGACACAAGGGAAAGAGAGGATGATGTCCACATTCAGTCAAGCTGGACAGGAAGTAAATA
Organism: Oxylabes madagascariensis; assembly: GCA_013400675.1. NCBI lineage: Eukaryota > Metazoa > Chordata > Aves > Passeriformes > Timaliidae > Oxylabes > Oxylabes madagascariensis. The sequence goes on from VYZR01043901.1 coordinate 44,943, forward strand.
TTTACAGGAAATAATTGAATTAAGAACAAATAATGTGAATTATAATAGGAAAAGAAATTTTATTAAATAGGATAGCTCCTTGATAATGAGAAAGACAAACTATCAAATTGTCCCTGTGGGACTATAGCGCAAAGCTCCTTAGGGTGAAATCCTCAAGTTATAGACATTATTGTCTGGATAAGAAGGTTATCTATGCTCTGTGTCACCAAAATATTTTAGCAATGTGTTATTCAGCACTTTTTTTCCTGTTTCAACAATATTTAGTCTTAACTTGGGCTAAATTTAGGACACTTTAAATGAAGAAACCTTTTTTTTCTGTCCAAAGCAGAACTGTCACTGAAAGGTTGGAGAGTGGCTCAGACACTGACCCAGCAACAAAGTGATGCCCTGAGAGAGAATCACAATGCATTTTTTCTGTCATACCTGCTTCCACATCAGATTTTAGGGATTTCTCTAAATGTGTGATCTATCAACTGGCTTGTGACTAAGGTAAACACAAAACAAAACATTCCAACTGCTTTTGAACTCAGACTGATCAACTTCAGACCTTCAATCTTGGAGTATAAATCAGAAGAATC
>VYZR01043930.1:1945-14097 GCA_013400675.1 Oxylabes madagascariensis
TGCAACACAAGGTAACAAGTCTGCTTTGAAATCCCCTTTTGTTTCCTAGGCAAATAAAATTCTCCTCCTCTAAGCATTGCTACTGTATTGTCAGAAAACAACAATTAGCAGACCTAGGATGCCAACAAAATAGGGGAGGATTCTGCAACTGCTAAGGCTCAGAAAGCCAGTATTATTGTTCATGTGATTATTAGATGCTGGCAGGGAGGAAAAACTTTTTTAATTCACATGTATAGGTCAGATGGCTGAATCCACATGTGGGTTAATTACATTAATAAAACATCAGAAACTGAAACGTTATGGTCTCAGTATTCCCTGAGCCAGGAAGTCTGTTTGATTTGGTTTGGTGTTATTCAGTCAAAAAGGTGAGAGGTTTGAAAAGGAGTTAACTTTAGATGGTAAACCTAAAATACAGGATTGTTTATTTCCTGTGTCCATTTCATCTGAAGTTGTTCTGCCAAAATAAAATCCCATTTCATACTCAAAGGAACAACAACTGTCCATTCTGATTAATGAATCTTGAGGTCTTTAAGACTCTATTGTTCATTGTATGTGCTTGCATAATGATTTTATGCTTTTTAAATTATTCTCTTGGGTAGTTGTTGACACCTTAGATTCTTCCATTTACTCTATTTTGCTGTATTTATTTAGAGTATTTATTTGCATAGGAATTTTCCTATCCAAGCAGTTATTTAGAACGTCATAAATGTGAGTGGCATTTCTTCTGTTCGCAGTAGAGATCTCTCTCTGATATCCATGTTCACATATATAATTATCTCACTACTCATGTCATCCAGTAGGAGCCATTCTGTCAAAGATTATACAGTCAAGCTCCACAAATTTTAATGAAATACTTCCTATTCATTTCCCAAGCTGCACTAAGGCTAAGGCAACATATCACAGACCAAATAGGCTGGAGACAGAAAAAAAGTGAAATATTTAAGATTTAAAATTGGATGTACTCTGTTTCTGAGTTAAGTGGGGGTTTTAAATTGGAAATAAGAGAGAATTCCTGGAAAACATTAGTTCAGTGCTCTGTTATTGTCGAAAAGGACATAAATATTCTGAATATTTGCAAATTTGAGCATAACAGAAAAGATCATTTTACTATTTTACAAACCATGCTAGCCCACACCCAGACCAGTGCATGCTGTGATGATCCTTTATCTCAGAAAAGCTGTAGTGGAACTGGAAATGTGGGGAGGTGCAGGAAGGATGTTGAAATGTGTGAAAATGTTTCTGAACTAAATAAGTTAGAATTCATTAGTATTGGAAACAGGAGAGAAAGAGATGTCAAAGAAATTGTTAAGGAGTCTTCCCTGTCTGACCATTCAGGAGCCACTCTGGCAGTCACACTCCCACCACCAGAGACTTTCACTTGGTGTGCAGTGTTACAGGGACCTTATTTACTTTGGAAGACATGAAATATCCACTTAAAGATTTGATATGAGGCAGAAATGGTTTTAAAGAGTGAATAAGAAATTAGTATTTAATTGCTCTCTCAATGTCTTCTGAAAGATTTCATTAATCTAAGCAGTTGACAGCATAATTGTTATTCTAANTCACAAGGTGTTTTCTTTCAGTCTTGGGATGGTTTTAGTTTTGTATTTGGTATGTGTTTCTAGAGCACATGGGTAGCTGTCACTTAAACTTTGGTAGTGAGGCAAGTGGCACTTAGAAATACAATGTAGTAGCATTTTTCATCATGAAAAGGTTAACAGGAAGATGTAACAAAGAAAATACTGATAAAATCCACTGGAAGTGTGCAGAAGTACAATATTGATAGCTGCTTGAATTGCTTGCAGAACCTTCCATTATTCATGTGACTCACTTTGAAGTGATAGGTGTTTTAGTGTGACTGTGCTCTGCTGTACTTGTTATTTGCTTTCCACATGGGTCTTTTTAAGCAACTGTAGATTTGAAATATCCCTGGCCCATTGTGGCAATGTCAGAAAATGTATCAGTTTGACACAGTGGTCAGAAATTTATTCCTGTTCTTGTTTTAAACATTAGTCAATTACATGACCTTGAAATACTTTAAACTTTTTCTTTAGTACTGTTTGTGTATTTTGTTAGGAAGTCTTTGGATGCAAACCTCTTTTCTCTGTGGGTCTAAGAAATATGTAGTTGAAATGGTTCAGTGTTGAATCTTCCTGGCATTGTAGCATAAATGAAAGCATTAACAGAGGTGGAGTCTGGAGGTTAGTGAGACATAAGTTGAATATTGTCATTAAAATGACAATAGAGTGATTAAATAGAGATGCATACTGTTATTTTGTGATGGTGAAAATATCTGAAAAAAAGGTCTAAATTAGTTGTTTAAAACAAAAGGGAAAATTTCCTATAAAATTATCTGGTCAAACATATTGCAAAAGCAAATCCCTGGTAATTTGTACAGATATTATCAGTAATTTTTGTGAAGAAATTATTCTTCTATTGGGAAGGTACTAACCTGACATATTGAACAGGATGTGGAGACAGGCTACTAAATCTTTATTGTGTGGGTTTGGTTTGGTTTATTATTGAAGGTTTTTTTCTGAGCAGCAAGAAAGGACATTAGCGAATTTTTTATTTAAACTGAGGTATAATAAGGTTTTAGAAGTGACAGCTCTGATATGCATCCTTTTTTTTGCTCAAAGAATAGCAGGAATTGCTGCAATGTGTGTTTTCCCACACCCTCGAAGTGTGCTTTAGTTTTTGTTGCAGAAATTACTTCTAACGGCAGGTCAGTTCAGACTCTCCTTATTCAAGTCTTTCTCTGTGCTTGGTCCCTAGACTACCAACCAGGATGTCAATTAGAGACAATTGTTCAAAAGCAGCAATTTCTTGTCCCCCAGCACCAATCTGGAAATAAGGTAAGGAAACCTTGAAAGGGATCGGTTATCTTGTACACAGCCACTTTCCACTCAATGTTGATTTCTGCTGTCACGAACAAAGTGGGTGGCAGTTTATTCTTACTGGCAGCAGGTATAAACTATCAAGTGCTTGCTATGTGAAGGGAAAAAAAAAAAAAACAACGTTAAACATAAAGCAGCCATGAGGCCATGAGCAGGATGACAGATCATTGTAGAGGCTTTATTTTATTTTCAGAACCCTGTTAGTGAACAGTACAATGACTCTCAGATTCATTCATTACTTTCATAATGGCAGTATCCACACTAAATTTGATTATTGGCCTCAAACAAAGGGTTGTCTTTGAAAGTATTTCCTCTTCTCTTTGATTGAGAAGTGTTCCTACATTAATGACTGTTAGCTCCATTTTCACCTTAGATTTCTGCTGTGGAAACAAGCTGAGTATATCACAGTATCAAACTTTTTAGAGATTATGAAGACTTTCATAGACAAAAAAAAAAAAGGAGAGAATAAAAAGGCAGCAGGATTTCTTAAGTTCTGGCAAAGCAAAGGGATAGTATTTTATGTAGAAAAATCAGAAACTATAAAAAGCAGGAAAAGGGATAAATGCAATGTACTCAAATCTTTATGGAGACTACCTGACACCTGTATTTGTTTATGTAGTGGTTGCCAATTTCTTAGAACAGCAAAGGAATCAGTCTCTGGGTGCTGGATTGGGTTTCCAAGGGCAATCCAAGCCCCTGGTCTGACTTACTCAATGTGATTTGAGGAATGGAGAGATGCCAAAAAAGGGGAAATCGTGAGTTTGGACTGGTGGTTTTATAAGATGGTCAACAAGAAGCAATATGACAGTAATGGCTATTAGTAAAAAATGGTAGCCAGGATGCAGCTTTCATCATTTGAAAGAAAAAGAACACATTGTCAAAGGACACCTGCAGGACATTGAAATGTAGTGAATCTCAAACTGATTACAAGTATTTATTTCTGTGACTCACTAAACTCGGTGCAAATTTGATACATTTTTGAAGGAAGCAAAGGCGATACAGACCCAAAGCCCCACTGCCCACCTCTATTGCCCTTGTGCTTCCCTTCCTGCACAAGGCAAGGAGGATTGCACAGTTTCCTCAGTCATCTGCATCCAGCCAGGGCTGACAGAAAATTTTCAGGGAAAGACTAGACATTTGGCTGGATGAGGAGAGCAATTTACAGTGATGATAGACCTTACGAATTTAACCTTACACTGGCAGATTTGTAGCACATCTGTTATACATGCTGGAGAGTGGGGCTGATTTTGTTGTTCACTTTTTTTGAAGTACTGGCGCTATCTATTGTCAGAGTGAGGATACTAATCCAGATCCACTGTTTTGAATTTGCACGGGAATTGTGGCAGGTTCTTAACTCAATTGCTAACACAAATGTAGTAAAGGAAATTATTCCATTTGCATCAGACTAAGATAAAAAAAAAAAAAAAGGCTGGTAATAACTATGAAGTAACTTCCAAAAATGATACTCCACCCACTAATGTAATGTCATATAAATTATTTTACCTGTGTGTATTTTAGGGTCCTCACAGTATCATTTTGGATAATTATTCATCTGGTCAGAATCATAGAATTGTACAATGAATTTGGTTGGAATGAACCTTAAAGATCATCTAGCTCCAAGTCCCCTGATTTGGGCAGAGAGCTTTCCTCTAGATCAGGTTGCTCAGAGACCCATCTGACCTGGCCTTGAACACATCCAGGAATGGACCATCCACCTACTCTGGGCAACCTGTTCCAGTGCCTTACCACACTCACTGTAAAGAATTTCTTCCTAATATCTAATCTAAACTAACTACCTTTCAATTTAAAGCCATTCCCTGCTGTCCAACCACCTCATGCCCTTATAAAAAAAGCCCTCTTACACTCTCTTTTAGGTTCCCTTTAGGTATTTGAAGGCTGCTCTAAGGTCTCCCCAGAGCCTTTTCCAGACTTGAACATCGCAACTCTCTCTCTGATTTAGAGACAAGGATGGTATGTGGAACAGTGTCAAATGTTCTGCACAAGTCCAGACAGATGACATCTGTTCCTCTTCCCTCGTCCACCAACACTGTAACTGCATCATAGACAGCCACGAAATCTGTGAGGCACAGTTTGCTTTTAGTTGTCCCCAATCACCTCTTTATTTTTCAAATGCCTTTGCATAATTTCCAGCAGGATTTGTTCCACGATCTGGCTGGGCACAGAGTGAGACTGATTGACCTGTAATTCCCTGGGTCTTCATTTCTTTCTCTTTATAGGAAGGTGTGGGGTTTTCCCTTTTCCAAAGTGAGAACTTCAGTGCCACAACTTCTGAAACTTGATGAATAGTGGCTTAGCCACTCTACCCACCAGTTCCCACAGAACCTGTAGATGCATCTCATCAGGTTCCAAAGCCTTGCGCACCATCATGTTCATTAGATGGGTTCTTCACTGCCATAAGGATCTTGAACCACACCGTTTTATGTTCATTGCATCCAAGGCTGTCCTTGAGCTTCACATTCCCCACCAGCCCCTCCTTGTTGGTGAGAGCAAGGTCCGGCACAGCACTTCCCCTTTTGGCTCCTCTGTCCCTTGGAAAGGGAAGTTTGCATGAGCACATTGCAGGAACCTTCCAGATTGCTTATGCCCTGCTGTGCTCCCCTTCCCTCCCAGATATCGAGGTGGCTGAAGTCCCCCGAGTCTCTGGGCTTGTGCAGATGAGGTTGTTCCCATCTGTCTCCAGAGGCCTCATCTACTGGGTCTTCCTGGTTGGGTGGTCTCTAGCAGAGCCCCACTGTAGTAACACCTGTCCCTGCTCTACCCTTCATCCTCACCCATACACTCTCAGTTGGCTCCATACTCATCCCCAGACAAAACTCTGTGTACTCCAGATTGCCACAGAAACAGATGGTGATGCTCTTGTCAGAGACTGAAATATTATAGTTTATGATTTAAACATTTTCATGAAGGACTTTTAAAACTGTTATTACAAAAGCTGCAGAGAAGATCACCACACCCTTAAGGGGGCTCTGAGAGTTCCTACATCCTTCAGGGATGAAGACAAGATAAACAACTTAGAGGGGGGCACATTCACAAAGCACGAGCCTAATACCTTCAGGGTGGAGACCAGAGCCCCAGGGTGTCAGCAGCCAGGCTGGCGCAGACCCCACCAAAGGATGAGGGGAGAGAGGCTTTGGGGGTGTGCTGGAAAGCCTCTGGTCAGAGGCAGTGACCGCCCATCCTCTGATGTGCAGAGGCGCCCAGCTCAGGGCCCTTCACCCCGGGAAAAGCTTCTGCACAGCAGAGGGGGTGACACGGCCCATCCAAGGGCCCCAGAGGGGTACCCAGACCCTGCAGAGCCCAGAGATGATGCAATGGACCCTCAGCACTGCAAGGGACAGTGTCAAACTGGGAGGCCCATGGGCATTCCCACCTGCCCAAAGCATATTTTAACCCATGGAATTCTACACTCCGGCGTGGTGCCGGGGGGACGCCGGGAGACCCTCACCAACAAGAAGAGCAGATGGACGGGAGCAACGAGACGTCCTTGGCACCCTCGGATGGGTGATGTGTTCCCACATAACCCCTGTCACTGTCTCCATGTCCCCCACCCCCAAGCACACTTCTTTCTCTAGCTCTTTCTTTTCTCTCTCTTTGCCTCTTTTGCTATTAAATAAAACATACCAATTTTTTGGCTCCAACACCTAACCTTGTTTGGTTTTAATCTCATTTTTGGGTATATTTTGAACCTTCAAAGTTCTTTCCATTTTATGCACAAAGACTTAATTTTCTTTGCTCTTCTGAGTTTAAACCAGATAGTAGCAACTCCCTCTTCATCTCCCCTGCCTGCCCATCCTAAAGATCCTGTATTCTTCCATTCCAGCACTTCAGTCCTAGAAGCCACCCCAGCACATCTCCCTGATGTCAACAATATCATAGCCTTGTAGGCATGTGCACATCTGTAATGCTTCTTATTTATTCTCCATGCTGTGTGCCTTTGCATAACACTGGGTTGGAGCCCCAGTGAAGCTGCCTTACTGGCAGAGTGTCTGGAATTTCTTTGTGCTGCTCTTCTCCTGATGGCCTGCAAACCTTCTTCAGGCTCTGAGCATCTCATTTTGGCACTGGCATCGAACTGGTAAGAATGGGATGGATTGAGGTTCCTTTTCCCCAGCAATTTTAATTCAAAACCCTCTTCACCAGCCCAGCAGCCCTATCACCAAAGATTCCCTTGTCTGACAGATGGGTCCCATCTGTCTCCTGCAGTACACGTTTCTCAAAGCAAGCCCCATGGTATAAGCAGCTGAACCTCTGGCTGTGGCAATCATCCAGTAAACATTTGTTGATTAACCAGATTCCACTGGGCCTTAAAAACACATTATTTTTGACCAAAAGTGTCGATGAAAAAACTACCTATGCTTCAGCATGCCTTACTGCCCCTCCCAGGGTTCTGTAATCCTTGCTACTCCTCAGGCTGCTCCCAGTTGTAGCTCTGGCACTCTGGCACACACATAAAAAAGAACAGCAACAGATAATAGTCAGTGGGCTGTGCAAGGTTTGATAGTCTCTTGGTGACATCCTTGATATGAGTCCCCAGTAAACAGCTCACCTCCGGAACGTGCATCAGGGCAGCAAGTCAGTGCCTGGCACCTCTCAGGAGAGTCACCTACTACTATCACTTATTGTCTCTACTTCTTTGTGCTGGCTGTCTGTTACATGGAGAGCAGATGGGGCTGCCTTATTCAGCCCCAGAATCTCTCCTGATGACACAGGTCANCTCTTGTCAGAGACTGAAATATTATAGTTTATGATTTAAACATTTTCATGAAGGACTTTTAAAACTGTTATTACAAAAGCTGCAGAGAAGATCACCACACCCTTAAGGGGGCTCTGAGAGTTCCTACATCCTTCAGGGATGAAGACAAGATAAACAACTTAGAGGGGGGCACATTCACAAAGCACGAGCCTAATACCTTCAGGGTGGAGACCAGAGCCCCAGGGTGTCAGCAGCCAGGCTGGCGCAGACCCCACCAAAGGATGAGGGGAGAGAGGCTTTGGGGGTGTGCTGGAAAGCCTCTGGTCAGAGGCAGTGACCGCCCATCCTCTGATGTGCAGAGGCGCCCAGCTCAGGGCCCTTCACCCCGGGAAAAGNTATAAGCAGCTGAACCTCTGGCTGTGGCAATCATCCAGTAAACATTTGTTGATTAACCAGATTCCACTGGGCCTTAAAAACACATTATTTTTGACCAAAAGTGTCGATGAAAAAACTACCTATGCTTCAGCATGCCTTACTGCCCCTCCCAGGGTTCTGTAATCCTTGCTACTCCTCAGGCTGCTCCCAGTTGTAGCTCTGGCACTCTGGCACACACATAAAAAAGAACAGCAACAGATAATAGTCAGTGGGCTGTGCAAGGTTTGATAGTCTCTTGGTGACATCCTTGATATGAGTCCCCAGTAAACAGCTCACCTCCGGAACGTGCATCAGGGCAGCAAGTCAGTGCCTGGTACCTCTCAGGAGAGTCACCTACTACTATCACTTATTGTCTCTACTTCTTTGTGCTGGCTGTCTGTTACATGGAGAGCAGATGGGGCTGCCTTATTCAGCCCCAGAATCTCTCCTGATGACACAGGTCATCCCCCTTCACTTTGCAAGGCAGTGAAGCTGTTCTGCAGTGGTACCTCAGGCTTTCAGGGAAGCCTCTTCCTCCTGTGGGTCCTTGCCATTGTAAGCCTCCATCCTTCTGCATTACTGTCCCCACTCTCTTCTATGTGTGTCAGTGGGGGAGTTTTTGCATGGCTGTGGTTCCACTGCAGATTGAGCTTAGAACCATCTATTCAACTCCTTCATAGCCTTACACAGTTTTTTTTACCAGTTCCTGCAGGTCAGCCACTTGCAGAAGGCTCTTCACCGAGGTACACCTTCTGCAGGTGGGTCTGCTGCCAGGAGAAAGGTCTGTGCACTTCCTGCAGTCTGAGGTCGGCACTGCAGCCTCTCCCTGCAGCAGCCCCACCTGAGGGGAGGCACTGGCTGCTGCTGGGGTAGATAGCACAGACTCCCCAGCTGGAGAGGCAGACTTTGCTCCCAGAGGAGTGCCTACCATTCTGCCTTGTGGGTCAGGTAGGATGAGCACCCTTGAGCTGTGCAGATGGTCACAGGATTGTGCCCATCTACTGGATTATGTGGACTTCAAGTCTCTCCACTCGAAGGGTGAGGTGCCCAAATTTCAGAGTGCCCTCCCACAGAAACTGTCGTGCCAAATGGCTGAATCCACAACCTATTTGCCTGTTCTTGTCATGGCATTCCTGGTGCTGGTGCCTCTTTTTTGGGAGTAGGGATGGTCATTGTTCTTCCTGGCCCTGCACATGTCCTCATCAGCCTGTCCCATGCAAGCTTCTGGCTCCTGGCAGGTCTCAGCACTCCTCTGGGTTTTCCCTGACTTGGGAAACCCTCTCTGTACACCATGAACCACTGCTCCGCTGTGAAACATGCCTGGACTACGGCTGATTTTTTCAGCAAGTGACATTAGCATGGTACTCCACAAATTAACGTATTCTTAAATATTTGGTCTGTTTCCAAAGGTAGACAGACTTAACTGGAATTATTTAATTCAAAGATCTTTACCATGATCTAAATCAACCTCATTTGAGGAAGAAACCTCATTTGAATACTTACTTTTACATTTCTACTGCTTTAGTCATTTGACAAAATTTGGTTATTGATAGTTTGCAACTATTAAGACATACTGTCTTACAATTTACCACAATAAAACAAAAGTAGTATTATACTTTCCTAAACAGGTTATACTATATACACATTTAATCAGTTTTACAATTTTACATACAGTTCTCAATTGTTCATTTCTATTGAGCTGTCTTAAATAGTAATAAATATATTTCTTCTTTAACAAATGATTCATTTTTCATTCATAATCTATGTCAATGGCTTGTAATGGAAACTGCAAGTCAATTTAAGTGCAGAAAATCAGCATCTTTAAATAATTTTTATTAGATAAATGAAAAAACACTAAATTTCTGGATACGTAAGAAAATAATGTTTTCAACTTAAATTAAATTATCTATAAAATGTATCTGTAATATCTGTACTTCAGTATTAAGTTCCTCTTATTCTTCAGTTTTCTAGAATAAATAGATCTCACCTTTCAGAAATATTTCTTTTTTAAAAAGCCTATTAACTGCAATAAAGGAAATCGAATGCTGTGCAGAATAGTTAGGCTGTCAAAAGGATTGTTTAAAACTTCAGGAACTCAGTTCTTACAAACCCACCTGACTTGGAGGCAAGTTATCCAAATAGGTGGTGAAAAATTTTCCCCCTGGGTTTTTAAAGGCCAGCTAGATAGGTCTTGAGCAGTCTGAGATCTTAAAATGTTCCCATCCAAAGTAAACTTCTGGGTAAGTCTAGGATTCCGTGGTTCAACTTTAGCAATTTGAATTATAAGATAAAAGAGTAAATTGCAAGAACAGCTTTTTTATTTACCTTACATTTTTCAATAGATTATAACAATTATATAGATGTTTCTTAAATTTGTTTTAACATACCTTAAGGTAATTAATATTGAGAATAAAAAAATTGCAGTTGCATACCTATTTCTTCCATTCTTTTCCTTTGAATTAAATATATCCACCTACTGGGGTGGTTTTTGTTGTTGTTGTTGTTTTTTTGTTCTTGTTTTTTTCCCCCCAACAGATCATTTCCAGTTAAAAATCTTGAATGACAAAGGAAAAAAATAGATTGGTTTAAACTGCAAAAATGGACTTGGGAGGTCTGCCAGTTGTGAATTAACATTCCTGATCCAGAATGATTGAGAGGTATTAACTGGTTTGTCAGGTATTTCCTGTGAATATAATTTTGTAGAATGAACAAAGTCTAGGATATATAAATAATGAGCTACAGAAAACAATATTTAGATTGTCTGATGAAATGATAATAAAATAATCATTTCTATCTGTCATGTACAGTGATTTTAGAACAGGCCAGGTTGCTTTGTGTATTTTCAGATTGCATGTGCAGGGCATAAATTATACTCAAAAGACAGCTGCAACACTGTAGCAGTCAGAAGAACTTATAGGAATTGATACAGTCAAGCATGTATGGATTCTCCATTGTACACAGTGTTTAAATGAAGATGAGATAGACTGCCAATGTAATGCAATAAACCATCCAGAAGATAGAGGTTTTATCCAGTTAGGACTTAATGAAATTCTATGACCTCTGCTGTGCAAGAGGTCACTAGACTAGTACATCTCTGTGTTTTAGTCTTCTTTTTACATATCTGTGCTTTGCTTCTATCAGTTAAAAACATTTTGAGCCTTGCCAACAAGAAAGATGCTCAAAAGCAATGGTAAGGGAGAAGGTTTAGTGTCTCACTCAGTTCAGAGCACATCACCAGCTGTAAATGAAAAGGTGGCAGTGAATGCCTGCTTCTGTTGAGGTCAGTAAAATTTTTCCTCTGTCTTTAGTGAACCAGGATTTAAACTAATGAATTTTTTGATGGCAGTGAAGTTATATGACTCCACAGGAAATATGCACTTGCTAATTAGTTTCTGCATTCATATGCAAAATGATTTGTTGAATCATTATGTTCAACACAACGGTATGTTGAATTTCTTCTCTTAAATCTTTATATTTTATATAATCAGAACCACTCCACATCTACGTATTTCAATATATGAGCACTTTTTCAATGCAGACACTACTTTCTGTTGAAAAAGAGAAACAAAAAAATTCAGTACAAAACTTTATCTTTACTAAAACAGCAGTAGAGTATTTAAAAAACGGTCCAGCCTTTGGTTTATAGGTGCTGCTAGTGCAGCTACGTATGTTCACATAAACATGAAAATTCAGAAAATGTCAATCACATTAGTTGTAGTTGTTAAAATGTGACTATAATAACATCTGAATGTATTGTAGGCTGCATCAATTGAGGGTTCTCCTTAACCTATTAGTCTCTGAACCTGCTATCTGTCCCCACCAGTCACAGCCCTCTTCATCTTGGCAATCTTCTGGAAGAGGGTTAATGAGCCTGTAAGTGAAGTGTCAACAACCAATTGACGTATGTATNCTAGGAAGAATTCAATTAAACCAAAATGGAGAAAATCTTCAAGAAATAAGAAAATGTTATTAACCTTTTAAAAATCGTTTCATCTTTCTGCACCAAATTGCTCTTCCTCACAGAGCTCCTCACCATTCCTACAGACAACAGCAACTTTTCCCAGCATAGAATATTCTTTGAATAAATACCATCAAGCTTTAAAAAATTTGCCTTTCATTCAGACCAT
>VYZR01043947.1:0-10310 GCA_013400675.1 Oxylabes madagascariensis
GAGGGCGGAGAGCGGCCCCTCGGCCCCCGGGGCCGGCTGCAGCCGCGGGCACACGATTTACGGGTGCCCCGCTTGCCGCGCACGAATGAAACACCCGCGACGCGCAAGGACAGCGCTGGGCCTCATGTGAGGAACTATTCACGAACTTCTCCGTAAGTGAAAGTAAACAAGCGACATCCGTCACGGCCAGCAGATGAATTTCAGCCTCGAGAAGAGATGACCGAGAGGGAACTTCATTAATGCGTATAAATATTTAAAGGAGGAGGGGGAGGTGTGTGCTAAGGGGACGGATCAGGCTCTTCTCGGTGGTGCTGAGCAATAGGACAAGAGGCACTAAACAGAAACTGATGCACAGAAGTTCCACCTGAGAAAGAATTTCTTTACTGTGCAGTGACCGTGCATGAGAACCAGTTGCCCAGAGGCTGTAGAGTTTCTCTCTCTGGAGATGCTCAAGAACCATCTGAACAAAATCCTGTGCTTTGTGCTCTGGGATAACCCTGCTTGAGCAGGGAGGTTGGCCCAGATGACCCACTGTGATCCCTTCCAACCTTATCCATCCCGTGATGCTGTAAATCTCTATGACTACTCAGGGCAAACAATGAGAATATAAAAATCTGCCACAAGTTTTTCAGTAATAAGTGTTTTAAAATACAGTCAGGATTGTTAACACAAAGATTAAGAAGCAATAAATAACTAGCCACTTAAATTTAAACACTAGAATGCAGCGGTACAACCGTACACTTGGAACAAAAAAACAACCAACCAACCAACAACAAAAAAAAACCAAACCAAACCAACAAAATCACCGCCACTCAAAACCCCCCTCCAAACCGCCCCCCCTCAAAATTCCATAAACAACTACAAACTGGATTTACTATCAGCATTGGTGTCTTACACTGTCATAAGCATTTCCCTNGTGGAAACACACAGGATGAAAGGCTGTAAAGGCTTTACAAATTATATTTGGATGGGGGAGAGCAGGGAGAAAGAGGATGTGGGAAAAAGAAGAATGAAAAAGGATCCTGCTGTTTAGCTCATGCATAAACTGTATGTGCCTAGCCAAAGGTCACTCCTTTTATTTTCTCATTAATTTCAATGACGGTAAATGGTATATGAAGAACAATCTAAAAATAAGAACAGCCAGAAATAGCTTAGGTTTTTTGTGTGACAGCGTGGCAGGAAGAAAAACCTGAACTGAAACTTCATTCCAGATCTTTACATCTGGCTATTGAAAAAGTAGTGACTTAATTATTTAAGATGAACTGTAAATCTATTTAGATAAGTTAAGCAAAAATTAAGTGGTCTGCTTTTTAATGTATTTTCCAATACAGTTTTTATTCTCTGTATACACTGAAATTAATTCCTGAGGGGTTTGTTGTTTTTTTTTTCCTTCATCTACCACTCTTGTGAGAAATGGACAGTTTTGAGGGCGAGTTTTCTGGGTTCTAAACACAAGTGAAAAAACCCCCCACTAAGTACTAGGCAGCTGTAAACAAATAGAGGAGGAACAGCAGCTTTGAAGCCTTCAGGTGAATGCAAAAGCTGGCACAAGGAAATTGCCGTCCACAGCAACTGAAAGTAAAGGCTGAAATGGGAACATAAAAGGGATAATGTTTGTTTTGCTGTGGGGGTCGTGAATGGCTGCCTCAAACAAATCTTCAGGCAACAGAAACACTTCATACAGAGACTGATGCAACACCTGCCAACCTTGTTTTCTAGGGAATAATGGGCCAATATTTAGAAGGTGATCTCCAGACATTCGGACATAGATTCTACAGCAGCATTGAAAGAATTTTAGGATTACTCCACCAGCTTTTTAACTTTTTGCAGCAAATGTGCAAATCTGCATTGACTTGCAGTACATTTGACTGTATGCTGAGCTTACATTTGCAAAAAGAGGACACCAGCTGCCCAGAGTTTAGTTCTCATCTTCTGTTTATGCCAAACAGCAGTATGAACCTTATGGTTAACACACGTTGTTGCAGTGGTTAGTGTGTAGAGGTTAGTAATTGATAAAGGTAAAATGATAAGCAACAACAATTAAGCATCCCAGCTGGAACATTTGGGCTATATTAGAAGTGAGATGACCTGCTCAAAGCACCAACTTTGGATTTCGCATTAAATCTTTAGGTCACTGTATTTCCTGCACAACCATGGTCCTATTTCTGATGGGATCCCAGACAACTCATTTGATTTCTCTCAGCCTCAGTTTGCCATTTGCAGAAGAAGAAAGGAATTTCCACACCTCAGTGTATGTGACAAAGATTAAGAGATACTCCAGGTGTAACTGTAGAATGTAGTAACTTTGGCAGGAAAGGTGTCTGAATGATTTCTTGCTCACTTGCAGCCTCCCTGACTCCGTCTTGGCACTGTAATCTGTTATTCTGTTCAGTTTTTGAAACCTACCTGCAGTCCAGACCACTGAAATGACCTGAGTTAAAAATACCACACCACACCCCCCATTCTCTGAAGATTTTTTAACTGAGATCCAGTTGTTATTGAAGCTCCAGCAGCTGGTGACCTGTCATGAAAAGGACCTTGAAAAATGACGTCACACTCTAACATCAGATAATGAGCTGCAGTAATCCAGAGAGATGTCACAACATAGCCTTTGTAAAGTCACTGTTTTTGAAGGGGAAAAACACCCCTCACATATTATATGGGTTCAATATCTGCTCCTACTTAGTCTTGGGGCAAGGGATGGAACAGGAGCCAACTGAAAGCAAAGGGACTAGAACAATTACATAGGGATGTATTTTATCTCCTTTATCTCCTTCAAACACCTACTGCTCCCACAAGACTGACAGGCTCCAACACTTCCGTTGCATCAGTAACACCACATCCTCTTGGACTGCTTCTTGGCAATCAATTTTAAAGTACTGCCTGAAGCAGGTCACTGCCGTTTTTCCTGACTACAGATAAGAAGCAGTAGCAAAGAAAGAAATGGTGCAGAGAACTTCTCAGCTGCAGAAACAAAGCACAGGTTTTCTGAGTCCTGCCCAATACACTGACTACAAAGCCTCGTCTCCTGCTACTTGGTGAGGTCCGTTGCATCCCCAAAGGGACTGTGTGCCATGTGCAGCAGCAATAGGAGATCATGGAGCAGGGACGAGAGGTGTCTGGAAGGGAGCTGAGGTGTGTTTCTCTAAATATGTATTAGTTTGTTGGTTTCAAAACCAGAATCAGTGATTAAGAGTTTGTTAATTGGCAACAAATTAAATCAGTTGAAATTCCCCTGGCTCAAAACTGTTTCTGGCTCACAACAAGGGAAAATTGATTCAACACAAAAATTTGGAAATAAAGTAGAACAGTCGCAGTGGTCTGGCAGCAGATCTGAGGGTGAAGATATGGAAAACAGCAAATTACATGTTGTGCAGCAGTTGCTAATCTAGGGCATAAATATAACAAGGGTCTTTTAAGCCAGGAGAAGGACTGATAATAACATTTTATCCTGGCTTTTGTTAACAGCAGTTAAAAACTGGAATGTTAGAGGAAATAAGTTCAAAGAGAGGCACCAGAAGTGATTAACAGGAATATATCTTTCAGGAGATAGGTGCTTACATGCTTGGCTTATGAGAAAGCAGCCAAACAAAGAAAAGACAGAGGAACCTTTCAAGGGACCTGGGTGGAATCCCAAAGAGCATTATATAGAGTGTAAGCATGGAAAGAAGAAAAAGAAAATTCATGATAACTATAAAAAAATCTGACAGCCACAGTGGACCAAAACCCTAGAGAGGTTGGCTTCCTACATGTCACCAGCAGAAAGTTGTATTCAACATTCAGAAAAAATTTAGAAATAGAAAAGCCTCTCTGCTTGCCTGTGTGATCCCAAGCAAAAAAATGAAGGACAGACAGCATCTTTTTTAGCTCTCAAAGCAGGTCAAATTCAGAAAGAATAATTCACAACCCACACATAAGTCAATGGCCATTATGTTTGCTCAGACAAGACCTGAATTTGATTAAATGCTTATGAGCATGCAGACTATACACTATGTAAACAAAAATCTGTTTTGCAATGAGATTATTTATATCAAAGATCATTTCAATTGCTTCTCTGAGATCTCACATTTGGTTAAAAATACAAAGTCCCCAAAGGACTGTGACAGTCAGAGTGCAATATTCTAAGAAATACATATATATATTTTAAGATTGACAAAGAGGCTGGTTAAAACCTTCACAGAATCATGCAGCTGAAAAAAAAAAATGGAGCATTTTCTGATTCCAGAAGCAACACAGCCGTATCTTGTAGTGTCTGATGTTTCAGAGTGAGTGGACTTGAGCAAGATGGTAAACACTTAAGAATGACTGAAGTTCAAAAACAAACAAAAAGAAGCCTTGAGCTCACTCTTGTAGTAAATGGGAAAAAAGTGAGGGAAAGCTTGGCAAAAATCAGCATAATAGTGGGCTTATTGTTGAATCTGAAAGCTTCATTTTCCAACGGTGTCCCTTTTCTGGGAAGCTGCACAACCACTCTGAAAGCGCTTTCTATAGAGATGATAAATCTGTGGTGGAGATTTATGCACATTCAGATTAAGTCAGGAAATCAGTAATGAAAAGGATAATTAAATAGAGAGACAAAAACCTAGAAGAAAAATTACCAAAAGCTCCCAAAACAAACTCAACTAACAATACACCATATATATCAGGTCCTGGGATTCTGACTCTGACTTTGGCACCCATTCTTGCTTGAGCAACACACAGGGTAAGCAACCTCATCCTCTTCCTCACTGTGTTTCCCAGGACTCTGGAGAAGGGCAGTCTGCAAAGCAGCAGATTCTGTGTGAGATGAGGCTTGGTATCTTTGGTCCTCTCTGTTTCTTTTTGCACAACCTCTTAATTCATCAGTAGGTGGAAAAGCATCGGAAGAAATAAATATTCTATACTTATTTATGGAACTGTTTGAGGCAACAGCACTCCTGGTCCTGAGGGAGCATCCAAAAAGGAGGGGAAAGATGCAGGGACAACTCTCAGTGACACCAGTCATTCTCCAAAAAAAACCCGCTAAACAAACAAACAAACAAACAACAGCAAAAAAGTGGTTGGTTGGAAGAGTTCCTGATAATGGCTTGCAGTTCCAGGATATTGAAGCTGGGTTAATGCTCATCTTTTTGAGGAGTTCCACATGCATTCAGAGTGCTGGTGTGCACTCAGCACTAAAGAGACAGCCAAAGAGGCACCTCTGTTAGCAGCTGCGGCAGACTCCTGCTCTGTGGTTGAACAGACCCTGGGCTAAAGAGGCTGCTCTCACTGTTAGCTTCAGGCATCCAACTCGAGTGCCTAAGCCAGCAGCCTCAGGGCCTGGGCTCTCAGGGGCTGTAGGTGTCCCACTGACCCTGCAGGAGCCTTCAGCCCCTTGATCACTAGAGTTAGGTGCCTGCAGTTGAACTGTGAAAATCCCCAGTGCAGTGATGACTTTGCCACAGCGTTACTTGCTTTAATTTCCTGCAGCACCTGCCCGTAAAGAAAACTACCCTCAGTAACCAGAGGCACTGTGCCACTGTCTGATCCAGCAGCTTTATCGTCCAAAAAGGCTTGGGCCACCCCAAAACTTCAGCAACAGAAGAACAGGGAACTTACATGAGCTGGTAGCACTAGCAGATTGCTGTCCTCTGTCTGGACTGGATACTGTGAGGAGAAAATCAAGACTTCATAAGCTAAATGAGAGCTTTTGAACATTACAGTCTCCATTTAATAACCAACAACCCCTTCTTTCTAGGCACACATAAGTGAGGGTCTGTGAGAGTGGCTTTTGACCGAGAGGTCGCTTCTTCCCTGACTTTCAAAGATGTACAGCCAACTCAGAGTGTTGATGGTAAAGCAAACACACTGAACAAAATTCAGCAAAAAAAGCCCTTCTCTTTTTTATGACTGTAAGTCTAAAAGATGAAAACTCAGTACTGTGTCATAGTCCAGTGTGCAAACTTTTCCAGCTTTAAAGATGTGGTGTACATATGCTGCAACTCTGTGATGATTTTTAGTTTGTGCACCATGACTTTTAAAGTAATTTATTTATTTTCTAAATGTTGTCCCACTTCTCTAAAGTGGATTCAGTCCTAGTGTCTGATTAATCTCATGTGGGAACTAAAGACAGATGAAAAAATTGACATCTAAAAGATGTGGATCTGTTTCCAAGTTTTAGTTTTGCAGTGCAAGATGATCTGTAGTAGAAACTATTTCCAATCCTTTCTCTCACATCACTGGACAAAAAAACCCCAAACAAACAAACAACAAAAACAAAACCAAAAAAACTCCACAAAAAGTGTAGCAATTCCAATTTCTGCTTAAGAGTTCTGTTCTAGGCAGTGTGCAAAATGCTACTTCAGCCCCTGCCCTACTCTCCTTTCTGCTATCAAGAATAATTTACAAGGTTGAACTTTTTTCCGTGGGGCTGGGTGAGTTTATAGATGACAATTTACTTTCTGCTATTAATATGCCAGGCTCAATTCAAACAAAAATCTCCATGCAAAAAACGCCATGTCATTTACTAATCATACAAATCAAGACAATTTCCCTTAAACACCAAATCTGATAACAAAGTATTCCACTGCCATTTGGAGATGTATGGGAGTTTAACTGACACTTACATTGGTGTAAAGAAAAAAATGCATATAACAGGCAGCCATGCAAAGCAGGGACCACACTCAAGCACTGGCTTTGCATGGGGACAGTACTCTGGTCTCCTTCACATCAAAAAGTCATCTGCACAAGATAATCCTAGCTGGAAGGAAAAAGCGAGTGAAAGTATTAAGTGCTTTGAAGTGTGGTTTCAAGATCAACATGAAACTCATCTGGAAAGTAATGTAAATAACAAAAGTGGCACATTTAAATTATGACTTAACTAGTAACTCAGGAGTTTGGCAGTTGAGATTACGGTTGATACAGTGACATGTCTGACGGCGTTTGATCAACAGGCAAAAACATATAATCAAGTTGGAAAAAACAATAAATGCAAGTACTATAGCTTTAGTGTTGTTACAGAGCACACAGAGTATCAAAACAAAATGCTAAAACATAATAATTACAGAAGAAACTAAAAGGTATCAAAGCCCCAAGAGTTGATCAATCAGCAGGGTGCGTAGAAGTCCAGTGATCATAACAGAAAATATGTGAGCCATGTGATACAGAAATTACCAAGGTAGCTTAAGATTTAATATGAAATGATGCTAAGCATGGGTTTGGTTTATCTCAGAAAAGACTGAAGGGAAGCAGAACAATGTAGAATCCAAGTTCCTCAAAAGCAAAAGGGACGTGTCCCCAGGGCTCTGCACTAGGAAAGCAGCACCTCTGTTTAACAAGGAGGGAGTCCCAGCTCTGGAAGTGCCTTACCCATGGCTACATGGGAAAGCTGTGAGGACAGAATACAGCCCTCCACCAGGAAACTTACCTTATAGAGGCTTTTGAAAGTTATCCTAAAATTAAAAAACAAACAAACAAACAAACACAAACATAAAACAAGAACAAAACCCATCTCTAGGTGCAGTGACTTAATTTAATGCACAAATAGAGCCTGCTACTCTTAAAGACCAGAAAGGACTGCTCATGGACTGAGAGAAGAGAGAGATAACATTAAANNNTGCCTTACCCATGGCTACATGGGAAAGCTGTGAGGACAGAATACAGCCCTCCACCAGGAAACTTACCTTATAGAGGCTTTTGAAAGTTATCCTAAAATTAAAAAACAAACAAACAAACAAACACAAACATAAAACAAGAACAAAACCCATCTCTAGGTGCAGTGACTTAATTTAATGCACAAATAGAGCCTGCTACTCTTAAAGACCAGAAAGGACTGCTCATGGACTGAGAGAAGAGAGAGATAACATTAAAAAACCTAGAAGACAAAACTGGAAAAGGGAGATATATAGACACAGATGCAGTATAAAAACCCACCAACTTTGGGGTCACCCTTTGTACAAGGGCCTTACTGCACGTCACAGAATTCAGACAATACTTCTGTAGTCATGGTCCCCGAATCTTCTAGAATGTAATGAACATGTACCATTTGTGACCCAATTTATTATACAAGAATATAATTCCTTATTAATTATAATCTTTTATGAGAAAGATGATATTATTCTATGCCAGAGTACTTCTCCCTGAAGAATACATAAGGAGTTAACTCACACATAGATGGATATTGTCACTTATCAGCACTTCACTGCCATTACCATGGCAGCAAGGCAAAGACCATTTTGTTCTGCCCCATTCTTTCCTCAGAACTGACAGTTCCCTTCCAAATACAGAATCTCAACAGAAACTAATGTCTGAGGCCGGATCTTGCATTGTGTCCTAAAAGCTCAATCTGATACGAAGTTTAATGAAAAGGTGGAACAAAAGGCTGTCGTTTCATAAGGCTAACTGAACATTAGGAGGCTGATTATGCTATTTGCAGTACAACGTGCATAAAAAGAATCAAAGAAAACTCAGATCAAGCATTTTCTGGGTAAAATGTGCCCAAAAATCTATCTGCATCTTCTTTTGCTGCTCACAGACAAGTGCAGGGATCAGCATGTTGCTGCTGTCTACAGGAAACCTATGATTGCCAAGAAGGAACATGTAGAGTGAAATTACAATAGGTTCATCAGGAACATATGGAAAACAGTAAGTGGAGTGCACCAAAGGAATAGTCAAGAACATGTAACATACTAGCCATGCTTACACTTCACATCTGCATATCCATTAGGTCATCAATATTAATAGGACAACTGGTGCAGGAGGAGGCTGCTGGGGCATCAGAATTGCATTTTCTGAGTTACTCTGACACTTTAGACCTTGTCTAAAGAATAAAAAACAAAGGGAAAAAATGCCACAGACAAATAACCTAAGGAATTTGATCACTTCCTAGCTGGTTCAGGCTCTTTATCTGGCTCCACACAGATCAAATAACTAAGGAGTCACTGTGACATGAAAAAACTCATCCACCAATCCCATTCACCAAAGCTTCACGGATAAACAACTCATAGGAGTTCTCCCACCATTCCTGAGTAGAAACAATTGGGAAAAGATATAGAAGGCAGGAGGGCAAGGCTTACTGAAACAGAACTCTAGCACAAACAAGCTGGAAAACAACTGGAAGGGAAGGGTGAGAAAACAGAGAGATGCAGAGGAAACAGCAGGCAGCAAGTCTTACTCTTCTGGACCGGACGTTCACAATGCGTGTGTGTGTGTGAACATCATGAAAGATCCAGATGGTCTTCTCCACCCAACATTGTAGTTTGCTCATGCAAGTCCTGGGAGACAATTACCTGAACAACCTGTTCCCTCTTGTAAAACCTGTCATGTAATCCAAGTTTATCCTGCTGAGAGCTGCCCACAAAATAACCGAGTACTTAGCTGCTCCCCCCCTTATGTTGCAAACACTGTATAAGCTGTGTTTTGTCTACAGCAGAGAAAGAGTTAATATCCACACCGGAACAGAGGCAGACGAAAAGAAATCAAGAAAGGGGATAGAGTGAAGCTGCAGGCTGCAGCAGTTATGCCATTTGATTACCAGCTTTAAATAAACCCTTTGAAGTGGAACAGGTTTTTTATGTTAAAAAAGTTGCTTTTCAATCTGCATCACCGTTCACGGTTGCAAAAATTACTCCACTTGAACTCCAAACTGGATATTCAACGTTGAAAAAAAAAGCGAAAAATTGATGTGCAGATCTCCATCATTCCCAGAGCTCCTGTGCCACATCCAACACTTATTAGCTGCAGCAGTATTAAGTCTTGCAGTTACAGATGACACTGTTTTCAGGCACAGTTCAAAAACTTTACCTTCATCCCTACAAACCACGAGCTGAATGGTATAGCTTCACAACTGAAAAGTCTGAATTAACTACAGAAAAATAGTACGTATCATGTCTGTGAACTTCACTTATTGAAAAGATCTTCAAGAGCCACAAAAGAGAATATCCCATGTGAACAAATAAATGCTGAAGCTGCTGAGCTGGTTTCATACCGCCCTCCTCTCTCCTACACCTCATTAAATTAGACTATATATACCAAGCAGAAGTGCAAATAACTTCCTGAATGGAGACTAAGTTTGCACCNTTCCCTATACAAGGGTTCACCCTTGCTACCTATGAGATCTCCAGGACTTTGGAGATTTGATAGCACTTATATCAGTGTCAAAATTCCCAAAGTTTTGTATTTTCCATGAGAACAAATGAAGAGGGCCTCAACAAATAGTTGCTGTGCATTTGTATTTCTGTAACAGCTGTAAATTAAGAATTGCAAACTTTACTACGTGCCATATCAAACCTTAAGTCCCAGAAGTACTGAGCTATAATAAAAAAGGCTACGAAGCAGTTGTTAATTTAAACTAA